>JAJHUR010077839.1:0-16385 GCA_027495735.1 Lutjanus campechanus | reverse complement strand
ACTGATGCTAAAACATTTAAATTTCATGCAAATTCTTTCTCCTCTCATTTCTGACTGTGAACACTCTACCACCTCACAGTCTCTATAAAGGCCTGACGTATGGTACTTTTGGGAATGGGAAGTACAGTAAGCCGTAAACACAACACAAGGTTGGTCTTAAAAAGCACAGAGGCCGGCACATCTGCTCAGTGCTCTCCAGGGGCTTTTTTTTCCTAACTCACGTCTACCTACGGACTTCTCTGCTTTCACGCCCACAGGACTTCACTTCAGATAAGAATTTCCTGAGGCGCACTGTCCTCGCCTTGATGAGCGGCAACACGTCGCAAATGTTTCTCTCGCTGTTGAAAGGAAAGTGGACTGGATGTGCATCTTGAACATGCACAGGTCCTTAAGTGTGAGCGTGTACTTTACCTTGTGGTCATGTAGTCAGCTCTGTGGCCTGTGGGCGAAGAGAGGAAAAAAAGAAGAGAAGTCAGATGTGTGGACATGCCAGGACCTGTCTCTGAGGTCCCTGCGGTGCATTTTACATACGCCTAGTGAAGCATTTGAAACCTGCCATCTGTCCGCAACCGCTGGCCTCTTGAGCAGCACAAACAAAACCCATACACACACCTACACACACCTACACAGACTCACACAGCTTACACAGAGACTTCTACACACTCTCAGAAATAAAGGTGCTTGCTAGAAACATAAAGCGTTCTTTGGCTTGTACCCTTGGAGAACCCTTTTTGGTTCCTGGTAAAACCTTTTATAAAGTTTCCACTTGGAACCCTATCAGAGAGTTCTACCTAGAACCCAACATAAAGGGTTATACCTTGACCCATCTGTGGGAGGTTCCACCCAGAGAACTTTTCTATGTAATGTGTGTAATGGTTCTACCCAAAACCCTCTCTGGGGGGCTCAAATCAGAACCTTCTAAGGGTGCTAACAAGAATCCACTGAGGGGATTCTAACAAGAACCTTTTTATATTCCAATAGTTTTAACTAGAACCCACCCAGAACCTTTTTATACTTCTCGGGATATATCCAGACCGGGAACTCCAAAGGTTATGTGTTCTTTGAGAATCCTTTAATATTATGGTATTAAAGAACCCTTAACGAACCTTTGATGAAAGAGCCGTTCAAGGATTCCCACAACTTTTGAAGAACTCTTTCTTCCAAAAACGTTTCTTTGGGTATTCTTAATGGAATCCTTAGTCTTACAAGAACCGGTGAAAAATCCTTTCTTCAAAAAAGTTTTCTTCAAAAGCAAATGGTTCTGGGTAGGAACTCAGCCCTTCAGGAGGAACCCTCATTTCTTAGAGTGCAGGCAACACTTGAGCTACATTAGAATTACAGCACAAACAAACAAACAGGCACACGGTTGTAGGTTTACAACTGACGTAGGCACACAGACACACTAATAATTATACTAATACAGAGAGCTACAAGTTTGGACAGGCGAAGTAAGATTAAGCACAAAATAGCTTCCAAATGGTTTTGGAGAACATGAGTAGTTTCAAATGTGTGGCCATCTGTTCTCATGAGCAGGACCTGACCTGTCTGTGTGTCCCTGTGACTCATACTGTACTTCAACTCATTGACAAAAATATGATTACGGAGAGCGTGGGAGAAGCAGGAGGCGTTCCTCTTCCTTGTTACCACACAGCTCCATTACTCATTAAGTGGACAGTTTGAGTGAGACTAGCAGGACTGCTGGTGAGAACAATGACTGACAGACACACTCTGGGTTGACGGTAGATTAGCTTGCGGCCTCACGGAGATCCCACCAATGTAGAACAAGGAGAGAGCGTTGGTAATGACCGCCACCCCTCTAATACACAGCAGTCCATTAAGTTGGGAGCAAATCAATCACTAAGACGGATAATACAAATTCACAATCCCCCCTCAGCTCTGGCTTGCCTGGCTAAAACCCAGATTACCATCTAGGAGCTTTGACTAGTGGAAGAAGCAGGGAAACAATGGGAAGTTTGCCACAGAAAAGACTGAAACTGCTCAGTAGGACTGCAGGAAATAAAAAGACAATATTTACCAACCAATTATAAGTTTTGGTGGATGTTTGAACATTAATTAGGACTAATATATCACCACTTTGGCTTGAGGAAGGTGATGCACACACAAACTGGTGAAAGTGGATTTAACTTTGAGAGGTAAGGATCAAGTGCTCGTCACAGTGTAACAGGAATAGCGGGAGCTACAAGAGAAGAGAGTAAACGTAAAGGGATCCTGAGTGTACCTTCACCAAGTGTCCTCTTCAGCAAGTCATGTTTGGCCTGCAGTTTGGAGATGAGATTACTGCCCTCCAGAAACTCCCGGAATTTCTGTGGAGAATTGAGAGTAATTACACGGCGGCCCTGAGCGCCAGCCAGAGCACCCGCTCTTAAGACAGCAATCTACGATAAAAAAGCCAAGGGCAAAGGACACGCTGAGAGTCTTTTTAAAGCAGTTATCAGAGCATGTCCATCTTCAGACTGGAACAGGATAGCAGTTAGCCTTATATTTTGGGAGAGCTGCCCCTCTGCCAGCTGATCAAAGATTTCAAAGGGGCTTGGTGTGCGAGAGTTTTAAAATTTGCATGTTAAGATGAAGCGTTTAAAAGTCCACATGAAAGCTTTGAGTTCGTGTTCTCAGATACATTTTAGAGATTTTTGCAGCAACTATTAAACAGAGTATATAATCAATATCAGTCACTTTTTTTAAATTAAACATCCAAGTTTAGAAAGCTAACCAAGAGATCAAAGAGAGTCTATAAGAGAGATTTATTTCTATTTTCATGCAGAAATAAAAGACATCTATGAATTTGTTTGTATTTGCTCAAACGTATCCACCAGCCTCCTGTTTTTTTAAAGAGATAACTCGGATTATTTGAAGTGGGGTTGTATGAGGTACTTATCCATAGTCAGTGTATTAGCTACGGTAGATTGATAAATACTGATAAATTGATATTGACCTTTTTTTAAGTGGTTAAAATATGTCTGGTTGCTGAACCTGTTCACAACAGTACATTGCTTAGATTCCTACACCAGGACTGCTGCTGCTTCTGCAAACTGTGAGCCTGCCATCTACTGTAGGTAATACAGTGACTATCAACAAGTACAAAGTACCTCATTCAACCCCACTTCAAATAATCTGAACTATACCTTTAAAACACACATCTCCCCTCACCATGAAGTAGAACTGCTCTGTCTCCTGCTGGTTGGCCCTCCTCTTGGCAATGCTGGGTTTGCTGAGGTACGTCTCAGACACAGTGGACTTGACGGACTCAGTGGATCGGCTGTGGTGGAAGCACTCTGACACATCATAGTCTTCAATGGTCACCATGTCCTGGATGGTGGTCAGGGTCGCCTCTGATGTCTTTTTGATCTGGAGACAGAAGGTATGAGAAAGTGTTGATGAATTGGACAGAGCAAAAACTAACTTCACTATCACATTTTTATCATCAGAGCATACTCAGCGGCTTGTATCACCACACTCCCTAAAAACCTTTTGCGCTATCACATGACACTTTGAGAAACTGAGGTGTTCTCTGACAAGATGCATGTTCTTAAAAATACTCCAGCCCTTGAATATGGATCCCAACCAAAGCAATCAATTTGCATGCACTCAGTGGGGCCAGAGGTGAGCAGTGTCTGCTGGAGATGGTACATTCAGTCACAGGCTTTTTAAGATTCATTTCCATAACCGTCTGTTCCCTGTCAACAGGAGTGCTTCTGCCGGAGCTTATAAACGTCAGGAGTTTGCAGAGCGTGTCCCACTTACTGCGAAAGATGTTCAGCCAATGCAAGTGCTGCAGGACACGACTGTGTCCAGTATACGATGACAGAGAACGTGACAAACAAATTGGAGGGCAAATGAGTTTGTAACAGCTCCATTAAAATTTAAGAGACCAAAGCAGATACTGATTGTGCTGGCAATGAATAAAGAACTTCTAGTAAAACTGACTTTGCCAAAAAGTCATGGCTGTGCCCCCTTTTGTGGGGGGACATAAAACAGAGGATCCCATATATGTTAAAGCTAATATTAAATTTGACAGGTTTGTCTGCATCCATTTTGTTTCATAGACATGTCTAATAATCATTTTGTGACCTTGCCTGAACCTGAGCGTGGATGAATCACACTGCTAATACTGAATCACCAGGTATTGTTACGCCAAGTGTCTGTAAATAATACAACCTGTTAAAGACAAGTGTTTGATCTAAGCTAGGCTGAGATTTAGTTGTAAAGACAATCTGACGCTGAAGTACTGTAACGTTATGACTGAACTTCAGCAGCCTCCCACAGCCAACCTTGATGACTTGGGCTAGGGCTACAGATGACTCTTGACAGTCTGATGTACACAGATGTGATGGCCCCACAGTTACAACTGAGACTTCATAAATACAGCCTGACTTTTTACAGAAAAACAGTTATTCGAGCAACTCGAGCATAAACTTTAAACTAAAAGCTAAACACCAGCATGCTAACAAGCTCACAGTGATAATGAAAACGCTAACATGCTGATGTTTACCAGGTATGATGTTGACCATGCTTGCCATCACAGTGTAGTGTATTAGCATCGTAATATTTACTAGTTAGAACTAAAAACAAACTACATTGAGGCTGATGAGATCCTTGGGTATGTGACTAAATACAGGAAATATCTTGACCAAATCAAACTTATGACCAAATAATGGCCTTAGACGGAGAGTCAGGGGATCACCAAAGTTATTACAATTAATCCTGAGGGGATCACGTCCCAGATTTGCTGGAAATCCATCCAATAGTTGTTGAGATATTTCTGGACAGACCAAAGTGGTGAACTGACCATCTGACACTTCATCCCCAGAGCCTGCAGCTAACATGGCTAAAAAGTCAGAATACAAAACTTAATTCTGGTGTCTCTGTCCTAAGACTGGCCCCATGGTATGATTATCTACGTGAAAGGGCCCAATTAAAAAGTTTAGATGGCCCAACTGTATGGGTTAAATATTTATTTCATTTATTGTAATTGCACATGTGATTAATGATGTTAAAATGTATCAAAACCATGGTTCAGTCGAGGGTCAATACAGGAATCATTCCGCCTGATGTTTAATTCTTCAAATTAATTGACTACCCAACCAGTTTATCAGTTTAATATCAGTATAGTGCCCTACAGGCTGAGGACATCTGCAGAATAGGAATAGGAAGAGATAGAGAAAAAGATAAAGGAGACAAACAGAGAAGGGGGAAGAGTCTAGAGGCTGTCAAGTGTGAGCATGACTCACTGATGTGGAAAAGCTGCAGAGGGAAAGAGGCCATGCTGATGCAGAAAACATCAACAACCACCACTTCTCAGGAAAAATTCAGCAAAACGCTCCTCTTCATTCAACAGACGCACTCTGGAGGGGAGTGAAGTGCTGTGACCATCGCGGCTCGATTGTGTGCGCTTTTAAAAGGTGGGGGCATCACAGGTCAACAGGGCCCTGAGTAAGACGCAGCTGGAATCCCTCCTAATTATTCTTAATGGTCTGGACCCCCACTCAGAGGCTGCGACCCCATTTCTTAGTTATTAAGTAAGTCTGACCTCAGTGCTAATGAAAGAACAAGGTGGGTTCCTTGTGTAACACACAGACAACAGTGGTTTATAGCTTGTTTTGTTTTTTTAAAGCAGCTTGACCTGTGACTCATTTGGGCCTCAAAACCAAAAAAAAAACCAAAAAAAAAAAAAAAAACCCACCTGAAAAGCAAGGTAGACTTCATCTCTTTCATGTGCTACACTGATGGATTACAGTGCTGACACGCATGCTTGGGGCATGCAATGTGGATGCAGTTACAGTGTCATCCATCTCATCACGAAGCAAAAACATACGGTGTGTTTGAACGCGGCTAATGACAGCGTGGAAAAGGAAATGGGGGATTCTGTGAACATAAAAGTTTGCAAAAAAACATCATCCTGTCTGATGACAGCAGCCGGGGATTGTCATTTGGTGATCAAAGGAGTTATTTTCTATGTGAGAAAAAAAAAACTGGCACTTCAATACAGAAACTATTCCTTACTGCTGGTCTTACCTTAACTTGAGTTTCAAAAACACGAAAAATCTGATCTTACTATTACAGAAGCAATTTCTAAACTCACGGCTGTGTCCTATCCTATCTCAGACCTCGTATATTATCTTAAAGCTACTATGAGGAACTTTCATATTTTGTTGATTTTGAAGCCCCCAGCGGTTGTGTTTCCACCGGCATAAACACAAAATATAACATCAAAAGTAAAAATCCCTTCCTGCTCCATTTTAACTAGCTAACATGTTACTCATTGTTACTTTGCCTGTGAAAATGTACACATGGGCTCGTTTCATCTGATTTCAAGGAAAAATTGACCTTGTGGCAAAAATTAAGAATAACCACATAGACCACATCATGGGGCACTAATATTAAATTGAAACAGTTTCATAAGCAGTTAAAAAACTCCTTTAGTAGCTTTAACTTCAGAAATCCTAACTACAACTGTGAACTCGCTCTTCAGTCAGCACTCATCCTGTCATGCCAATGTGTCTGTCTTTAGACAGTTCACGAGACTCCCTGCATCCTTCACTCTGTTTCACTTCATATGAACTGGCCAGCTAGCTTTCTATAATGGACAAGAAAAGGTTGTGACTAGAACAGAATCCAGAGCCCACGAAAGATCTCGTGAGAGAGATCATTTTAAATCAAGTGTTTTCTGTTACTTAACCTACCTCGACTTTAACCACGGCATTATCACATTATAAACATGGTTATAAATGCTGACGGAGCCATGCAGCAGTGCCTACATGTACCAGGGTGCAATGCGAGCGAGTTTGTGACTTCCACAGCAATACTGCCATGTTATCACCACCCTAGCCTATAGCCATTTCGTCGTTGGCCAAAACACAGCGTTAGGTGTCATACAGATCTAACAACAGTGGTGCTGACATTTAATGGCAGTTATTTTGAATTTAGGACAGCGTCTATGCCATCCTGACTTAGGAAATTCTTCAGTTAGGATGGTTTTATAATAGTCAAATTCCTATCCTAAGATAAGATAGGATTTTCTTTTCCTAAATGCAGTTAGGAAACACGTTTCTGTAATATCAAAAATCCTAGATGTCATCGTACAGATAAGATAGGATAAGATAGATTTCTTAAGCCCCTGCCTGCAACAGACAACAAGGAAATCTACACTTTAGATGTATGCACTGTAGTTTTAGCCACAACAGGTCCCTAAAACAGGTAACTCGCTGTGACACATTAGTTACACGTTCTGAGTATGTTTGGTCTCTCTCTCTCTCTCTCTCTCTCTCTCTCGCCCCGTGTGCCCGGCAGCCTCATCCATGGTGGCCCCCATGGAGGCGAGAGGCCCAGCTGTCATCATGAAGACAGGACCCATGCATGCGAGAGAATTGCTCCCGGTGAAAAAAAGCTGTTGAGTTTATCCATTATTCAGCAGACGAATAGTTACCAGTGTTCACTGCTGGGCTCAATTACAACGTAGCTCTTAGTGAGACTCACTGGATATGCCCATTAGTCCCCGTAGCTGCAAAACAGAGCTGGAGAGAAATCCCTGGGATTGAATTAAGTTTGTTTATTTTTAATAAAGAACCATGACTCGGGTATTTCCTACGGTGCTATGCAGACAGTCCACCAATAAGTGGAGCTAAAATACTGTCTGGCTTACTAACAGTCATCATTCACTGGACTGAAAATAACTTCTGTAGCGTCAAAATCCAAAATGATTCAACTCGTCGCACTCTAGCACCAATGTTGTTCTGCAGGGCAGCAGCACAACATCACTAACCGTTATTTCAGCATCTATAATCGCATCTCAAAAAGCAGACTGTTGTCCATGGCTTTCAACAGACCATGTAGTAAAGTGTGTAAATCTGCTGATTATCCCGCGATGAGTGCACACACACACACATACCCACACAGGCTTTGATGTGCCTCCCTGAGATTTATCTGAGGAAAAACAAACACACCCTGCAAAAGGAGATGGTATTAGATTGCCAGAGTTTAGCGTGAAACGTCTTGAGAATACGAAACGAGAGCAGAGGAGGAAAATCAGCCTGTGTGAGCGCCGCTTCATACAGAGACAAACGAGATCTAAATGGCCAGATTATTACATCTGGAAAAAGAGATGAACCACGCTGAGTGAGTGAAGAGCTGAAATGAACGATGTCCTTGGAGAGCAGACTTTTTTAATGAAGAAAATTCAATTGTAATTTCTGCAGTGATGCACCCAGCAGGGCTACGTTAACCCCAACCCCTTAAAGCCAGAGTTTTCTCCCCACGTCGCACCCACCCACTACTGATGCAAAGTAAATTATTCAGCAATGTTTTCTTTCGCTGTTTTCACGGGAGTCAAAGAGGTTTGAGGAAACAGCTGCACTTCTATTAAACACTGCCCTGCAGCCTTTCCTGGCCGGACAAAGACAGACTCTCTCTTCTCTCTTGTACATTTGACAGTCATGCTTGTAGGTCGCTCACTGCGCTTTGAAAGTTCATTTTTCAAGGATGTATCTGGCACGCTGAGCCCGGGAAGAGTGGCCATCTGGTGATCCTAACACAAGGCAGCAGCGCCCTCCAATTCTGACCCACCAGGACATCCGCTTCAGCGAGGCAGGCGGAAAAGGACATGGAGCAACCAGGGCTTGTCATCATACTCTCACACACACACACACACACAAACACACACACAGGGGTGCGTGTGTGTTTGTGTGTGTGCCCAGTTGCAGAAATACTGCAGGCAATGTGAACTGTGATGACACCAGCAGGACTCTGACCAGCCCTGATACATATAAACAACACACTGGGTCTGAATGATACTTAGTAGAGCTGCAACTAGGGATTATTTCCATTATTAAGCAATCCGATTATTTTTCATTCTATTAACCAATTAATCATTAAGCCCTTAAAATGTCAAAAAAGCAAATAATTGACACTTTTACTCAATTAAATTACTAAATTGAAAAAATTCAAAATTATGTGTCAATTATTATAAACCACATATAAAAGGTAAAATGTATAAGCCCTTCTATTAAGAGCCAGGATACAGCTAACCTGTCTATCATTGTTCATTCCAGTAGATGTATTTTCAGTCAGTTTCACTGAAGCATCGACACTATGATGAAAAGCAAAGTCACAGTGGATGTAGAGAAAGTTGAGCGACATGCTCTTGTATTTCTGTTGGTCTTTGTAGTGAGATAAAAGAAAGCGCACCGGTGTGGAGGGAGGGAGGGAGAGAAACAGAGTGGATGAGGACAGAAGCTCATAGAGAGGAAGCAGGTCAGACATGATACAAAGGCAGCCTGTTGGACGGGATTGCACTCAGTCACGGTATTTCTCCCCTATTGGCTTTTGTTTTATAGAAAATGGCAAGTTGCTCGAGCATGCTACAGACACATTAAAACAACAAAGCCTGAGAAGCAGCGATGCACCTCCAATGTCAAAAACAGAGCAGCGCAGGACAGGTTTGTGCAAATAAAGGCGAGACAGTGAATTCTACCGGTGGGAGCAAAAATGGAGGCTTCACAGAGAGGGTTTGATGGCTACCTGTGGGGCATGAGAGAAAGAGAGGAAAATACGGTGTGCATGTGTGTGTCTGTGTGCGGTGAGTATATGCAACAAAAATGTTGATTCTTCAGAGATCATCAGCAGCTATTCTGTGTCTCACCTTGGACGACTTCTGGCTAAAGTTAACTTTCTTTAGTAGCAGTAATGCTCGGCAACTGTCAGCACCTTGTAACCAACAAATAGCAGCAAAATTCAACTCCTGCATCTCTGTCAGATGACAAAACAAGAGCAGCAGAGAACAGTTTTGACATGTTTGACACATCAAAACCACCACAAGCCACAAATACCTGTATAATGAGTTGAATTTATTTGCACCATTTTACCTCTTCGTTCTCGATTTTTAGAGTAGCCAGACGAGACTGCAGCTGCTGGAACCTCAGGATGAGCTCTCCGTTCACAGGTGGCTGCACTGAGATCTGACACACCTGAGATGAAAAAAAAGAGGAAATACACTGTCAGTGATCAGGAACCTGAAATTACAACCTACTGAAGGAACAAGGAGGCCATGTAACCTCTGGTTTAAACAGGATACAGGCATCCAAATTCTTCTTCAATTGCAGAGCAAACCGCAGTGACTTCTGCCAGCTGAATGCAGACAACCACGCAACAACAGCTAGTAAACAGACATGATATCAGCGCTGGCAGTGCCAGCCAAACCGTAAAACTCACAACACATGTTGAGCTACATGACTGCAGGGGGAGAATTAACACATGATTTGTCAAATTCAGTGCCCCATAAAACCTGATCCTGTAGCCCAGACGCAGTAAAAGACTGCATTTAAGCCACTTTTTTAATCAACTCCAAATTCACTTCCACATCGTTCAGTGTCTTGGTAAGAAAACATCATAAAACCCATGATAGAATTATGGTTTATTTTTGCAATTACAAACCAGACTAGAAATGCAAACTATCAGATTTTGATGTTAAAGAAGCCACTGTCTTTAATTTGAACTATGTACCTCGTCTCCCATATGAGGCTGGAACTCAAATTTTGCCGGTGGGCAAAAGGCCGTTGGGTACATCTCCATGAACCTCTGTCGGTCACTCCGTGGGTCCAGGCTGTCAACGGCATTCTCTATGATGTCGAGACCCTCGTGGCGCGACGTCTCGAGGTTGTATTCTGCTGACAGGTAGGTGCGTAGGGCCCGGTTCAGACTGGCGTGGTACCCCAAATCACAGCACTGTGAGAGAGGTACAAAGAGGTCAGACAGAAAATCAGGAAGATCAGCAGCTGTAATTAAGAAAAAAAAAAAAGCTCATATAAAACTTGAAATTTAAAAGCTTAAAAGGCAGAGTCCATGATCTACATGAGAAGAACAGCTTCACAAAATTCAAATACTGGACAGGAACACAAATGATCCGCAAAGCTCATTATATACAACCTGACCCTAGACAAGGCCTGCAACTAACAATTATTTTCCATATTTGGATGAAAAACCTGCTAATAGTTTTCTTGATGAATTGTTCAGACGATAAAATGTCAAAACAGTCAAAAATGCCTGTTAGAAATTTCCTAAAGCCAAAGTTGGTGCCTTCAAATAGTTTTTTTTGACTGATCGATTGTCCAAAATACAAAAATAACTGAAATTCTGTCACATAAGACAAATAAAAACAGCAAAACTTTACATGAGAGAACCAGAACTGGAACGAGAGGATGTATTTTGCTTGAAAACTGCTTGAGATGATCAAAATAGCAAAATAGTCAATTAATTTTCTGCTGATCAACTAATTGTTTCTCTACTGTAGACAACAGCTGAATCAAAGTTGTCTAATGTTTTTTTGTTTGTGTTTTCTGACGCTGTTTAAGGTTTGTTTATGGTAGTTATGTTTGTAAACAGTAGAAAAACAAGCCAATCATTTCACGTCTCTTATGGAATTAAATATATATGGTCAAAAAATACAGACTGACCTTTAAATAAGACAAATCTCACTAGTAAACAGTTCAGCACTCTCGGAGCCAGTGGTGTTGGCTCTGTTACATAATGTTACCACCAAGATCTAATGCTGATTTTTAATAACTAGAACCTTGGCCAAGGTCTCTCCTGGGAAGAAACACACACACCTGGCACCCACAAACACACACACACACACACGACATGACCTGAGTGATAGGCAAACACAACACCTCTACCAGCCAGCTTGTACAGTTTGTTTTCCACTATAAAAAGTGTCCTTCATCAATAAACAAATGTGTGTCAGCCTGCACATATAACTCACGCAGAGCGCATCCGACACACATTCACACACACAATCACACACACACCCTGGTGAGATGTGAAGGCTTGTGAGCAAAGCGGGGAGAGGGGTAATTTCAGCGCACAGCATGCCACTGAATAGAGGTTGCATTTCTCTTCTCTTTCAGTCCTGCCTGGAATATAAAACCCCCAAAACGCTCGCTAAGAACCTGGCCTCGTCCTCTCCCTTTTCCTCAGAAACGCCGCGGAAAATGGTGCAGCGAGTTTATTTCTCTAACAAAATAATAATAACCCAGGTGAGTCATATCATAAATAAGTCATGTTTATCGGCGTGGTAGCAAAAAAGGGTCAAACAATCTGCTTGCGAGGTAGAGTAGAGAGACGAGTAGAGTGCTGTAGTGAATAAAGTGATGACCCGCAGCTGCATATGACCAACAAATAAAAAATAGGTTTCAGGTTCAGACTCCCACTCTCTGTTCAGAAAGATGTGGAAACATTTCAAAACAGTGACAAAATGTCAGAGAATACAGTAAAACTGAATACACTCTTAGAAAGAGAGGTGCTACTTAGAACCCTACAGGGTCTTTTGGCTTGTCCCCATAGGATAACCCTTTTTGGTTGCTGGGAGAACCTTTTATAAAGGTTCTACCTAGAGCTCAACATAACGGGTTATACCTAGAGCTATTTGTGAAAGGTTTCACCCAGAACCCCCTGTAAGAGGTTCTACACAAAGAAGCCACAACCCATAACCTCTCTAAGGGTTCTATCCAGAACCTTTACACCTTTAGGGGTGCTGACAAGAACCAACCCCTTTTATACTCAAGGGTTATATCTAAAACCCAATCAGGGGGTTCTACAGAGTGCTATTTTATATTCCAAGGGTTACATCTAGAACCCGTCAATCCTTGAAAAAACTCTTTCTTTCCAAAACGGTTCTTTGGATGTTTTTAGTGGAACCCTTTGTCTTACCAAAAACCGGTGAAAAACCCTTTCTTCAAAGAAAGGTTCTTCAGAAGCAAATAGTTCTGGGTAGAATGTCGGCCCTTCAGGAAGAACCCTTTTGGAATCCTTATTTCTACGAGCGTATAATATGTGGGCTTTCAATATTAACATGAAGAGAAGGAAATGAAGAAAGAATAGTTTTCATCTCAAAAGTTAATAAGCTGCTTTAATTCTGCCCTGCACTGTAATTTCCATCCCACAGTCTGGTGCCCTAACATCGCTTTTATATCAGGCACGGCTGCTAAAGCCATCAGTCTCTCCTCTGATCATGATTTTAAATTGCTTCTAAAGGTCTGTGTGTCTTCTGTATGAGGACAACAAAGACAATTAAGAAAATCTACCTAAAGGAGGGGTAAAAATCGAAAGAGAAAGATGAGAGTTAAGTGTGTGTTGTGTTTATGTAAGAGTCT
Organism: Lutjanus campechanus; assembly: GCA_027495735.1. Lineage (NCBI taxonomy): Eukaryota > Metazoa > Chordata > Actinopteri > Lutjaniformes > Lutjanidae > Lutjanus > Lutjanus campechanus. Next base: position 3,222 of record JAJHUR010077839.1, on the reverse strand, counting down.
CCTCAGCACAAACTTAGCCCACTCTTATTGGACACAAACAAGGCTGTGCTGCAAATAAAGTCATCTCAGACCAGTGCTGACAAAAGCATGTAATTTCATATACTTACATCAATTAAGTCCGACAAGTCGTGGATGTAGTATTTGAACACGGAGGAGTTTGACGCTTCCAGTGTCAGTAGGTACTCGTTCCGCGCTTTGATCGACTTCAGCTTGTTCTCGGAGTACTTGGCTTGACGCTGATGAGAGAATTAGAGGCGAGAATGAGAAACAGACAACAACAGAGCGAACAAGGGAGGATGAATTTAATGAGTCGAGAATTGCCTTTTTGACAAGTGATTGTGCTTTTATGTCTCTGCACGCACGGCGCGTCTCGGAGCCGAGACTGAATTACTGGCAAAACAACAGCCTCAATAAACATTAGAAGGGAAATAAACTAAATTCTGTTAAAAATAGCAAAAAAGGAACAAAAAGGAAAGAAGAAAACCCTAAACTAAAAACAGCCTGTGTCCATCACTTCTACTAGGGTACCTCAGTCTGAGCCATGTGTCTTTGTCCTAAACTTCCTCTCTACCAGACAAATACAAGGCGGCTGATTAGTCACCGTCCACTGACCGACAGGCTTTGACTCACACACTCGCAAATCACCCATATTTTAACACTTCCCAAATGTATTCCAGGAAGAAACATGCTAAAAAGGGCATTTAATCATTTGTCACAGTGATGTAACAGAAAACAGGCCTGTTCTGAGAATACAAAGGCTGCTCATTTGACAGCACTTACACTGTTTTCCTTACTCCGGTCAGAGGGACCTCAGAGAAAAAGCCACTCTGTGGCCTAAATCAAGCACATTTTCTTCTGTTTAAAATCCTGATCAGATCAGTTTTGTTGTGTTCAAACCACTAAAAGAAAACCATTGACAGTAGAATTAGTGGACAGAGCCGCTGGGACGTCACCCAATAGTTGAGTTTGGCATTATGGGGGTTGCCATCTTGGTTCTTTTGAAACTAGAGCATGGCCAGTATAGACAAGCGCACGGTGCTGATGTGCTCGTGGTCGCAATCTTCGTATTACATCTAAACAAAACACAATACATATTTGGTCAGCACTGTCTAGTTTGACAGTTTGATCTGAGTTTCATGAACCATGTATGTTGTACTGGACAGACCGAGGATGACCTGTCAGTCACGTGGTAGGGCTGTGCTGAAGCAAACCCTGCTTCATTGCCCATTTTACTCTCAATTTATAAAAGAACACCATGCTGTATAGAGGAGTGAAAACTAGCGTTTGGAACCATAAGAAACTATTTACTGAATTCATACATCAAACGAGAAGTAGGCTCATTTTCTCATAAGACTCCATACAATCAGACCTCTTTTTGCAACCAGTGCAGTTGCCCCCTGCTGGCTATTAGAAACAATGCACGTTTAAGGCACCCTTGCACTGGCTTAACTTTTCATACCCAGAAGCTCCATCCACTTGTGACTCCTAGTTGATATGCTATTGTCACAATCTGGATTAAAATGGTTAAGGCTTGTGAACCCCTGACGTGTTACCTTCTCTTTCATCTTCTCGATCTTCTTCACAGAGCTGCGCCTCTGGTATTTATCCTCCATTCGGATACTGAAGACCGGATCTCCCCTGCCGATCTGTTTCTCCTCCTGCTTCTCAGCCTCCTTCAGTTTGCTCTCGGCGCTGATGCTCTCTGAGTGGTACATGTGGTAGGTCTTCATCACCTGGACACAAACAAAAGTGTGAGTAAACGGAAAAGAAACAAACCTTTAAGGCATATTTTAACATTATTGCTTTATTAGATTGGCAGAAGGGCAACATCCTGAAACCATGCCGTGTTAGTAAAAAAAAAAAGTTGAGTTTCAGGTCCGTTTCTGTGAGGTCAAAGGTCAGAATAATCCATCTTCATAGTCAGGACTGACCTTTTATAACCCACAACTAAGGCTCCCATCTTTTGACCCGCTCATTCATTACAAATCGATTCAACTCATCTCACAGCAGGCGGTTCCTCTCTCCCTCAACCACAAACCAAAGACAGATTCTCTCCAGCCTTTTCAAACGAGTCTCTCATACGACCACAACAACCACAAATCACTGCAGCTAAATCTAACATGCTGCCTTCAATGCTCTGCGTTGGAAAAAAAAAAAATCCAGCAAAAAGAAGATTTGGGTTTGCCTTCTGATTCTGACATGAGATTATTAAGAGGGAGGTTGGTTTTCTGGTTTCATAAGGTTTTATTCAGATGGTATTTTTCAAATTCGGCTTCATTTTTGGAGAGCAAATATAGCCATCACAGGTCGATGCCACAAGAAGGACTTCTGGGAATTGAGGGCTAACATACAGTTACTATACTATACTACTATGTTGTTTGTTTGGTCAACATGAAACATATGCTTCTTAAATGAGGACTATGTAATATATTACTTGTATAAAATCAGAAAACTACCACGATATATCAAACTGAAGAAAAGTGCTAAAATTAAATAGCAGATTTTCGTCAAGGCTACAGCCAGCATATTGTTCTTTGAAATTTCCATTCTGGGCAGGAATAACTGTTTTTGTTTTGTCCGTTTCACATTTATTAGAATTAAAATTAATAAGATTAATAAATGTAACAGAAAAATTCAGCAAAGTTTTCAGGATAATGGTCTTACAACGGGCAAGATGAGACTGGAGAGGAGTGAATGGGGATAAACAACTTGCTTCAACCACAGATCTTTGATTAAATGGGGATTCATTCTGTTTATTTCTATGGCTCAATTTTGCTACTTGGACTACAGTACTCATTTTTGAATGATTGGATCTTACATATTTCTCCTTTAAATATGTTTACATAGAAATATTTCTTTTTGTGAAGGCTATAATGGCAAAAATTTGAACCCTTCCGCCACTTGTGTCATTACACGGTTGACAATTAGTCAACAGTTATTCAGTTCTAGGGAAATGCATTCCTTCAATGCTGTATAGAAGATTAGCACTATTTCCTGAAGTCTGAGTCATTATCATGAGAAGAGGTTGGAGCATGAGCGTTACTCATGCATACTCCATGGGTCCATTTAGCAGTGACTCAGTCGTTAAGTAGCAGGTAACCCACGAAACACAAACAATGAGTTCTTCAAGAGGGCTGAGAGATGATAAAAGTCTTATTAACAGTGGCTCAAGGAGAACAAACACACATCTGCTCTGAGGGCAGCGTACATGAATCACCGGCT
>JAJHUR010077838.1:0-11789 GCA_027495735.1 Lutjanus campechanus | reverse complement strand
AGGACCAGGGGACCAGAGGACCAGAGGACCAGAGGACCAGGGGACCAGGGGACCAGGGGACCAGAGGACCAGAGGACCAGGGGACCAGGGGACCAGAGGACCAGGGGACCAGAGGACCAGACAACAAGAGGACCAGAGGACCAGAGGTGATTTTTGGATTTTTACAGTAAAAGCAGTGATGCATCCTGGGTCATAAAAGCAGGAATATATAAGATTTTGATCATTTCAGATGATAAATCAGCTTTAATTCTCTTTTTATTTGTTGTTCAATCATGTGACAGTTTTTTTTTTTACGACTCTTATTTTTATCAACGTTCAGTAACTAAATAACTAAATTACTAAAATATTTACGGGGGATGAGAGATGAGGTTTTCCACCACAGACCCTCTGTGCCCTCTGACAGTGAAGATGGCCGGTGGATCACTCTCTCTCTCTCTCTCTCTCTCTCTCTCTCTCTCTCTCTCTCTCGCTCTCTCTCTCTCTCACTCTCTCGCTCGCTCAGCATTATGTTCTTAATAACAGACTCTGTAAATCCAGCAGGACGTCCAGCAGCAGCAGGAGGAGCTGCAGCCGCTCGCCACCACTTAACTTGAGCCAAAGTGTTTTTGCAACCATCACACAAATACCACTGCAGTTTAAAAGGATCTGCACACACACACACACACACACACACACACACACACTCACAGAAATTGACCGTATCCAAATCTGTGTTCACACCCAAACTACTTAATCCAGGGACGGTCTGGCTCTGTTTCACATGGAGGAGAATTATGGGAAATCTGACTCAGGAAGAGGCCCTGAACACAACATAAAACACACCAGTAATACCATTAGGCAGCACTGAGATATTACTATTACAAAGATAAAAGTTTGAGTTGGCCTCAAAACCAAGAAAAATGATGAACGCAGCTTTGCTTCAAATTTATGTTTAAAAAGTTACATTTTGTACCAAAAGGTGACGTCAGCTCTGAAAATGTTCCTCCTCAGTGATCAGAACCACAGAACCGTTCTCCATGTTGTTACTAAATTTCTGCTCCAGTTACTTCCTGTTTTTTTTAACCATCTGAGATGAATGAAGGAACATTCGGCGCCGCTCAGCGTCGACACAGCCCACGTCTTCACACCCTCGTCCTCACCGAGGGGAAGTGTGATGAAGACGGAGAGCAGAGAGAGAGAGACGGTCTGCTGCTGCAGAGACATGAAGTGATTCTGTCCAACACAGACACACTGCTGCAGCGTCTGCAACGTCTGCAGCGTCTGCACATCTGCAGCGTCTGCACATCTGCAGCGTCTGCAGTGTCTGCAACGTCTGCACGTCTGCAGCATCTGCACGTCTGCAGCGTCTGCACGTCTGCACGTCTGCAGCATCTGCACATCTGCAGCATCTGCAGTGTCTGCATGTCTGCTGCGGTTACATCACACCAAAAATGACCAAACCACAGAGTCCACACAGGAACTGTGTCCAGGATTAGATAACACTTCACAACATGCAGGAGAGGAGGATCACTTCACAGGCTCACTGATTAAAGCTCAATTAATCAACATTTTTATCTTATTAATGAACCAAATGATGTTTAGTGCTAAAGGAGTCGATACATGCACAGACAATTATCATCATATCTGCAGCTCTACTGAGATTTTTAGCCTCTTTTGGCTCCTAGTTTTGGTTTTGCTGCACATTTCCTTTCAAGTTAAAACAGCATCTGAGATTTTTTTTTGTATGTTTGAGACCCGAGTATAGAAACAGAGCATGTGCATATTATTTCTGGGGGAAATATTACTGCATGAAAGCACTAATGAAAGATGTTTCAGGCAGGAAAACCTTAACCAAGACAGGCTTTCTGCACCGGTGGACTCAGTGGAGGGACAAAGGGGGCAGTTGACTCCATTGGATGAGCTTATGATAGATAAAACATGAGACAGTGTCCTTTAGAGTGACCCAGTGTCCAAGACAACGTGATGAAGTGTCCTACAGTGTCTCTACAGTAGTTAAAACATGATAAAGTTTCCTTCCAGTGGACAAAATGTGATCACACATCACAACGTCCAGCACGTTGGTGCCCGACCACTTACAGCTGGTCGCCTCTGTTTTTCTCTCCTGTGCTCCTCAGACTGTCTGAGTCCGTCACTGACTTTCTGTCAGAAAGCCTTGAAGGCTAACTTCTCCCAACAGCCTCTTCACAACACTGTACCCTGAACTTTGACCTTCTTGCTCATCACAAAGGATTATGGGTAAGAACATTCAGAGAAACATGCTGTAACTTGGTGCAGTTGGACTGTATTTGATATCTGGGACATGCTCATGTTTTCTGGCATAACAAACAGTCGTGTGGGTGCTGGAACGCAGTGTGGCAGCATAAATATCCCACAATGCAATGCAGTAGCGACGACACAACAAACTAACAGATGGAGAGGAACCGAGGCAGCTGTGACGTCAGCGACGCTTCAATAAGTGTCAGTAAAATGTTTCACTTTTCTAAACGAGAAATATTTTATAAATGAGTTCATTGTTGTTTCCATGGTTACGAACGTCCAACCAGCAAAGAGGCTCTCAGGAAGTGATGTGATACACGTTCAGCAGTGCAGCACATTTTATCCTGATGATCAATAATATTCACTGTCCCAATAAATAAACAAATCACATGAATAAAATAACATGTAGATACTGAATATATGAGCAAAACATCTGCTCAGTGCAGCTCAAACATTATTAGATGAAGTTCAGTTACATTACCTCAATATTATGATACTTAGATTACTTTACTGAGTACATGTTTCAGAGTGTAGATGTTCTTCATCACCTAATGAGGAACTTAAAATAAATTTCTAGAACAGCAGAACATACAAATTTTGTATTAACAATAAGTCAATGAATCCATTATATTATTAAATTATTATAAAGATAATAAAGTTTGATAACTAATCAATCAAGAGTACAACCATCAAAATATACTTTAAGTACAAAAAGTAATATTATTTCATAATATTTATTGATGCATTGATGGTAAATGTGGAGCTCAGCTGGATAATACATCATATTTTATTTATTGATTATTATTATTAATACAGTGCAGTAAAAAGTACAATATTTCCCTCTGAATGTTCTGGAGTAGAAGTAGAAAGTACCTCAGTGTGGAAGTAGCTTAATATTGTACTTGAGTAAATGTACTCAGTTACTTCCTCCCCCCTCACAGCGTCATGTCTGACACACATCTGTGAGCAGCATCAGTTCGCCTCGGGGTTTATTGAGGCCTCGTCGTTAACGGTGACCGATGAAATTCAATCAAGCGGGGCTGCCGCCGTGATTGGCCAGCTGGAGGCGCGTGACCCCGCCTCCTTGTGTGTCTGCGTGTGTGTGTGTGTGTGTGTGTGACACCAACAGCAGCTCCGCTCTGATTACTACAAACACACACACTCACATATTGTCTATTTATATCTGGTGGTGAATATTATTACTGAGCAATCAAATCTGTGTGTTCATGCATGACTGATGTGGCACATGGAGGCGAACGTGCCGCCGCCGCCGCCGCAGCCAGTCAGCCGAAAACTGAAACAAAAAAAAAAAAGAAAAGAAAAACACAGAGAGTTACATGACGCAGTTGTGCCACCTCGTCTGTGGATAATGAAACAGGATTTTCCCTCTTTAAGCTTCTAAAAATAGCTCCTAAATTCAGGGAGGGGGTCCATTACTGTCTGTCCGTCAGACCGCAGATATCGAACCTCGTCTGCCTGCTTTACATCATCATATTATATCACACACACACACACACACACACACACACTCTGTGGGTCACTACACTGAATATATGCTGGAACACGAGACACTGATTTTCTGATGCTTCTGTCTGATTGGTTGCAGGAGCAGGAAGCTACACGATGTCCTGCTGTGGACGGGATCTGCAGAAACATGTATTTTAATAAGTGCATGCTAATTTAGAATATTTACTTTGCTATCAGACCGACTTCTCTGATGGGAAACTGCAGTTATATAAAACAAATATCACTTTCTCCAAACCAACCAAACTCCATTGACAAAATCAGTGATTTTAGCTCAGAGAACACAGGAGTTGTTGGTCTGCTGCTGCCTCAGTCTGTTGGTGTGTTTGTGTGATTGTGTGACTGTGATGTTTTAAAAAGAACAGTTCAGATTTACTGAAATCACAAATTAACACAAACAAACTAACGGATGGAGGCAGCAGGTGACCAGAAAGTCCCATAAAATCACTGTTTTAACCAGTGGAGTTTGGTTGGTTTGTAGATATTATAACTGCAGTTTCCCATCAGAAAAGTCTGTCTGACAGGAAGGTAAAGAGGTGATATATATATATATATATATATAGCTGTTACACTGCTAAATTAATACTTAGTAACAAGTAAAAGTACTGGTGTTAGAAGTAAATTTAAGTTAAAGTACAAAGTATTTGTGACGTTTAAGTGTTGATGTCACTTCTCCAAACTAAGGTTGCAAATTTTGTGTTTTCCTGAACCAATAGTTTAAAACACTAACAATCAATTAATCATTAATAATTTATCAGATACAAAACACATACAGTAGATTACATCTGGAAATGAATACTTAAAGTAAGAGACTTGAAAATCTACTCATAAAAGCCACAGTAATTTGAGTATTTGTAATTAGTTACTTCCAGCCCTCCTGCAGCTGATTTTGTTGCCTGTACTTAAGTAAATGTAGTAACTATGGTCTAAAAATACTCCACTACAAGTAAAAGTATACTTCAGTATATTAATGTTATATTAGGCTATTATAGAATATTAATGTTTTTATCATTAACAGTCTTAAACACTTGTATTCTACTGAATAAAACAGTGAAACAAAACTGCATCACGTTACATAAATATCATGTGTTTTAGTCCAATAATAAGTAAAGACTAAATGAAAGCAGCAGCAGCAGCTCGAGTCCTGTAACTGAATCCTGGGATGTGACGTTACACAAGAGGAGAAAGACGCGGCCCGTCATGTCTGATCGGAGACGTTTGACGCTCATCAGGACGGACTGTGAGCTGGAAAAGATCCGCCTCAGTTTGACCTTTGGTCAAAGTGAATTCATTACGCAGCCCTGCCCAACGCTGCACATCCACTCCTCGCTAAAACAAACGAGGGCGGACGGGCGGCGAGGCCTCCGAGGGGCCTCACACATGCCGGCCCCCCGGGGCCACCGCGCTCATGATGTGTCTGTCATCTCTGCTGCAGCGACAGCGGTCCCGTCTGAGACGAGCTCAGAGGACGAAGGTGACAAACTTCTGATGAGGACGGAGCATCAGTGAGAGATTTATTTAGAACTGCGAGCTCCGTCTGCCCCCTCCTTCTTCACCAGTCTGATACGAGTCATGTGAACAGAATATAAGTCTCAGATATTCTGAATCAGGCCTCATCACTTCATCATCTCCAGAGTTTTACACTCTCACACAGCAGAAACGCCTCATTTTAAATCTATTTTACCCACATTTTAAAGGTGGAGCAGCTCTGAGATCAGCTCACTTTGCTCCACTTTAATCCCACAGACTCTTTTTACTTCACCCAGCAGCTGAGAAAAAAGACACACAGAACTCTGAACTTGTTCTGCAGTGTTTTTATGGACAAACTGTACATTTACTGCCACCAGACAAATTCACTGCTCAGCTTTAATCCATCTTTTTCACACACACATGCTGCAGTGCTCATGCAGTCATGTTGAAGGAGAAATAGATCAGGAATATTCACACATATAGAAGGACACTCATGACGCTCTGTCCAATGTCCAATAACTCCAGAACTCTGCAGTAAAATCTACCAGAACTACTTTCTTTCTACTACACAGTGTTACAGCTGGTTTGTCTCTGTGCTGTGTCTCTTTGCTCTCCGTCTCTCTCCAGTTCCACCCCTGATTGATCATGAGGTGCACCTGGTCTGACTGAGGTGTTTAAAAGCACCTGTGCAGGCAGCAGAAGTCAGAGGCTGGTGGTAGACGTCTTACCTGCAAACCTTGTGGAAAATATAATAAAAATTTGGTCCCAAAAGAAAAGAAGAAGGCAGAAATCTCAATGACTGATACCTCCAAAACTCTCTAGATCAGTGTTTCCCCTGTCCTGGTCCTCAGGGTTCACTGTCCTCCATAGCCCCGTTTACACGTACACGGTTATTTTTAGAAACGGGGAAATATCCCTTCGTTTACACGCAAACGGAGAATTCGCCTCTGAAAACGATGCTTTTTAAAAACTCAGACCAGAGTGGAGATCTTGGAAAACTCCGGTTGCACGTTTGCATGTAAACGGAGCAAAACGGAGAAAACGCAGGCAGTTGACGTCACAGTATGCGACAGAACTTGCACTCGCGTCAAAAGTGCGACCTATGTTTACATGTTGCTATGGTGATCATGGATTCGCAGCAGACATACACGGGTTCGTGTAAACGAAAAGTTTTCTCTAAACGGATATGTGTGCACAGAATTATTTTTGAAAACGGAGAGGGTGAAATGTCCATTTCTAAAAATAGCTGTGTACGTGTAAACGGGGCTCATGTCTCCCTGCTCCAACACACCTGATTTAAATGATCAGCTCGTTATCAGGTTTCTGTGGAGGCTTCCTGACGAGCTGATCATTTGAATCAGGTGTGTTGGAGCAGTGAAACATGTAAAACATGCAGAGCAGTGAAACACCGGGGCTGTTTATGTTACTGAAGGTTTTCTGATGTATGTGGGTTGTTACATGAGAAATAAGTTACAGTGTGAAGTGAGTATTTTGGAGCAGAGCCTGTAAGAAGAGTGAAGAAGCAGAGCAGTTAACAGATTATCACCAGAACTGGAGCCAAGAACACGAGGCTTGTTGAGTCTTTTCACCTTAATAAATGTGGAAGAAGTTATTTCCTCGACAAAATATGTTGTTAGAATCTCTAAAATTCTCTTAAACAGCTTTAAAATAGTCAGTTTTTACTTTATTTGCAGTTAAACAGACTTCGTTGTGTTTGTTTTTACCTCCGTGCAGCTGAAGTTAGTTCAGATAATCAACACTGGTTGATACTGTGAATCATATTTTATATTATTTAAGCAGCCGACAGCTTCACTGCTGCATCATGTAAAAACACGTCATGTTTCTGTTACTTTCAGCTCTGAAACGTCTCCGTGTGATCATGTGATACGCTTCAGTTTGATCACAGAGGAAAACATGCTGCTTCCACGTCGTTCAGTTTAATCCACACTTACTAGTTTCAGTGTTAAAGGGTCAGTTCACACAAATTATAAACATATATAGAAACATATTTTCACACTTTTCCCCTGTGGTATCTGTCAGAGAGGATAATATTGGTTAAAATATCCGTCTCTATCTAAGACTAATATCAAACATACTCACCAATGATCCCTGTTTTCCTCAGGAGACTCCTGTTTTAATCATGTTTCCTCTCAGGATCATGATTCTCCCACATTTCTCCTAATTTCTTTTTCCTTTTTGAATTATTACAACCTGTTACTGACTCTGTACAGTGACTAGCAGCCCTCTACAACACTATGAAGTCTGTTGATTGATTGGCTGATTATTTTCTTGATTAATCAATTAATTGTTGTTTGTTTTTTAAATGTCAGAAAATGGTGAAAACCCCCCAAAAAGTTTTTTTTCTTAAAAACGACTCAAACCGATTAATCGAGGATCAAAATAGTTGGCAGCTGATTTAATCATTGATTAATCCTAATCTGGACACTTCAACATATAAACTGGAGGAGCCAGACATCAACCCACCGACCTTCTGACTAGTGAGCGACTTGTTCGAGCCACAGAAACTTTAGTTTTTTGTGTCTGAAACCTGTAATAACTGACTTTTGGCCTCTTGGGGGCAGTGGAACCACGTCAGGAACACAACACTGAGACGTAAAACAATTAAAAACAAATTAAAATGTTCAAAGTATCAGTCTGATATTGGCCTGATATGAGTTTATCACAGATATATTACTATCATATGTTTCCCAGCATGGAAACAGAAACTTTTTTCAGAGAAATCCACCATATCTGCTATATCTACTGTATATTCTCTAATTCCTCTAAAATCAGTCCCATGTCAGTCAGACTGGTTAAAAGTTCCAAAACATTCACATTCCTTCAGAACCTCAAAGGACCAATCATCACCACTGTCCACCCTCCAAACTAAATCAAATACTGTTTACTAGTGTATCATCTCAGATCATCAACAACAACAAAAATGGTAGAGTTAATGTCCTGAACACGGCACTATCTGATTGGTTAGAAGTGATCAGCCAATCAGACAGACTCAGTTCTGCTCCGACGAGCTGAGCAGATCTGTGTTCAGAACTGTGAACAGCAGAAATCACTGAAGTTACAATAAACATCACAATCTTATCATCTGTTTCTATGACGACGAGCCCGCCCAGTTTCCCAGTGACACCAGTGAAAATGCTCGACGTCGTGGTCGGGTTTTCACTCGATGGAGAACATGTGATGGTTTTTAAATCAACAGCTCTTCTGTTTGTTTTAGACTCTGCTGCCTCACAGACGTTCTGCAGAGTGGAACACAGCAGAACCCGTCTCGTTTCTTTAAAACAGTTACAGTGACAATAAAACTGGTTTTATTCAGCCTGTGGATCACATGTTCACCGAGCTGTGGGAGGTGATCCGACCACGGAACAATGACGATCACTTCCACCTCGACTTTACACTGCTATTGATCAGAGCAGAGATTAATTATACGAGCCATGAGGAGACAATGAGAGTAGATTTGTCATGGTTGGGCTTTTTGTTGGTCATTTCCTGTTTTATTTTGAAGTCTCGGTTCGCCCTTGAGTGTCTGTTATTTACTTCCTGTCTTTATTCTTTTCCCGCTCTTTTGATTGTCATGTGTTTCACCTGTTGTTGTTTCCTCACCTGTGTCTGATTAGTTCTCTGTGTTTCTCTGTTGTCAGTTCGTGTGTTGTATTTTTGGTGTTAAGTGTCTTCTCTGTGTAACTCTCAGTGTTTCTGGTCTCTTTCCCTTCTTAGATTTATCCCCTTTTGGTTTTTTGGATTTTGTCTGGCTTTGGTTTTGTCTTTTGGATCCCTTCTTTGTTCACGTGTTGAGTGACTTTTATCATTAAATCACTTTTTGAACGTTTCCTCCAGAGCTCCCGTCTGCATTTTTGGGTCCAACCTTTTGTGTTTTCCAGTGACTTTACACCACCTAACAATATATTTTTACCACTTAAACAATAAGTGATATTATGCAGAAGGTGAAAAACAAGGTGCAGTAAAGCGTGTCAGGTTCACACACACTCAGGTTTGTGTCACTACATCAATGTCTGTCCTGATTCTCTCTCTTTTAGCTCTGTGTTTGTTCTCCACCAACTCCTGCAACAAATCAAGACCCTGATTTCACCCAAACCAGTTTATTTCTCCAGTTTCCATCAACATATTTATGATCTTATGAGAAAAGGTTGATGGAAACGGCAAAATTTGAAAAAGCCTCAATTTTGCAAAAAAAGTTTATCTTGCTTGAGGTGGTTTTTGTGTTTTTCTTTAAAAAAAAAAATAAAGAGTTGATGCTCTTTTCCTCGTGTCTCTAGAACACAACATGACGGTTCCACACAGATCTGACAGAACCTTCCTCACATCAGTACATGAAACTAACACAACTGTCTGATTTACGTCCTGTTTTCTGGCTCGTTTTTCACTGTTTGAGGTTCGACTGCTGCTCTTTTAATGACCTCATCTTGTTGCGTCCTCTTCCTCTGCAACTGCAACTTGAAGTGCAGAAGAAGTGGCGCCACCTGCTGCTCATCTGCACGAACCAACTCCTCATAATCACATGACGGCATGTAAAAAAAGAGCATTCATTCACATTTTGTGAAACATCTGGATGGAAACACGGCAAACGTCACGTCATAAACCTGCTGAAAAATCAGAAAACACCTCGACGTGTTCTAAAGCTCAGAGACAAACATGCTCTTTAATCTCCAATATTTCTGGTTTCTATCCCAGATAAACGTCCATAAAGCCACAGATCAGAATCAGAACATGCCTCAATCAGACATAATAAAACTAATAAATGCAGTAAATGAAGGTGTTGTAATCTTACGTAACTGCAGTAAACATCAGCCTCTGTTTCCAAAGACAAAACCCATTACAGCAAACATCACTGAGCAAACGATCTGTAGGTCTAATATCTGATTGGCTGTCATCACCATCATCATCATCATCCTCATCCTCAGTGTAGGTGCTGTGGCCCTCGGTTACGGTGCAGCACTTCCAGCAGATGATGCAGAAGTGATGGAGGCAGCAGCAGCAGCAGCAGCAGCAGCAGCAGCAGCGGTCGCTCATGTGGAAACGTTCAGTCAGTCTGGTTAGATAACCTCCACTGATGCCTCTTTGTTTGCTTGTTTTCTGCTTATTTGACTTTTTTTTCTGTGTGTGTGTGTGTGTGTGTGTGTGTGTGTGTGTGTGTGTGTGTTTGCAGTCAGCGGTGATCCAAACCACTGAAACACATCTGAGACTGAAATATCATCTGGAGGATGATATTTAACCACAGAGAGATTTCACAACTGATCATTTTATTATTTTACAGTATTCAGATTCACCTGCACTGCAGAATGAGAACACAGCTCTCACACTAACAGTCCCTGTTTAAATTATTTATTATTATTAAAAGTGCCATATTCATTACATCATGTTATTTAGTCTTTCAAAGCCTCATTATCATGATCTCTCTTACAGTGTGCACAGTGTGTGTTATTCATGTAGCAATTTAAATGTTTTATATGTGAAATAAGATTAAATTTGATGATTAAATTCAGTTTTAATGTCACAAATTTCAAGCTCAAAAAATACCAGAGCAGCACAATTAATGACAATATGAGGAAGTGCAAAGCGGCTTCATGATGAGCTGCAGAGCTGCAGAGATGAGCCGACCTACAAATCTTTTTCTCCAGATGAAAGAAAAGACGTTTGTCAAGTTGATTAATTGATTAGTTGTCAAGTATTACATGAACTTCAACTATTTTGATAACTGATTGATCAGTTTGGATTCAGTTTTGAAGAAGAAGAAGAAAATAGTCAAAATTCTCTGATTTCAGCTTCTTAAATGTGAACATTTTCTGGTTTCTTTGCTCTCTGACAGGAAACTGAAGATCTTTGAGTTTGTGGACAAAACAAGACGTGAGGACGTCAGATTGACGGATTAACTGATGATGAAGACGATGGAAATATTTCTACAAAGATGTTTTCTGAAGTCCGACAGATCTGATGTTCAGGGACATCTCGGTATTTTGACACATTTTGCACATTTTAAACAAACATTGCGCCTCCTGAGATCATTAATCTGGTTTGTCAGGATGATGTCAGAGTGGAGGTGATGATGTCACACAGTCGACCCTCCTCTCCACTATGAAGGAAACGACCGCAGAGTTTCTCCAGGAAGGCGCCGCAGCGGTGGGCGGGGACACCGAGGGGGATTAATTAGCATCCTCGCTGGAGTTTACATATATTTGATTAATTCGGGGCCTCGCAGCGCGGCTCCTGTTAAAGATAACTGCTCTTCTCCGGGGCCAAACAATTAGGTTACATAAGCTCATCTGAGTCTCACAGACCTCGAGCCAGCTGAGCAGCTCGCCTCAAAACCCTTAATTATGTCACAACGACGAGCCAATCATTTTCTATTTACTCCATCTCTGCTGCACACACACACACACACACGCACACACACACACACACACACACACACACACACACACACACACACACACACACACACACACACGGCTCCAGTTAATGACCCGCTGCAGGTTTAAAATAACCTGCGTGAGGATATAATG
>JAJHUR010077837.1:0-11352 GCA_027495735.1 Lutjanus campechanus | reverse complement strand
GTTCTTATTCCCATGTTGTCACATATGGCCATTTTATTACATCCTTCAACATCTCATACAGATGCACAAGGTACCCTTTAGTGTCGGTATGAGATGCACATGTTCTGTCTCACTCTTTATACCTGACGGAGAAGGTTAAAAGGTTTTCAGGGTTTCCCCTAGAAAAGCTGTGGCGAGTATCTTTTGACAGGGGCTGGCAGCCAATTGTCTTTTTTTGCTGGGAGCCCGGCGCCAGCGTGCACCAGTGACAGACTGATGGAAACATTAAGGTAGGACCCTATAATTTCTGTGATAGCATAATTATGGGCCGATTTGCAGAATTGAGAATGTAAAAAAGCTATAACATAGAATTATTACATAAAATTAACATAGAATTACCTGATGCTCAGGCACAGTGGGGGTGGGGGTCAACTTAGGCCCAATGGAGGCCGGGGTTTGTGTTCCATGTTAAACCGGAAGTCAACATTATCTAAACATTCATACATACATATCATCACATGCATCATGTGACTTAATTTAATATATTTATTTGAAGCCAAACCATGATCTTTTCTTTAATCTAACCAAGCCTAAAACGAAACTAACTGCAACAGTTTGTTAACCACAAGTTTTAAAGGTTTTCTTGCAGCGTCTCATACAGATGCTGAAGGGAACCTTGTGCATCACAATGAGACAGTGAAGAGACATTGGTATTTGACAGCCTGGGATGAGTGGAGTGCAATGGCTAACAGGCATTCTAAATGTAGGACTGAAATCATTTATATAATAGAATAAATATATACAGTACAAAAGAGTAAATTACAGCACTTCAATGCAAAATAACACCTGGAATTCCAATGAAATAATTCGAACACTGTCAGAGTATGCAGAGGTGTGATTCTCAATGTTCTTTACAAAGAAAATCAGTGAGTAATTTCACTGCATCAACATGTTTATCTTGCTTGAAAGGCTCATTTTAATGCAAGTGGATCAATCTGAGTTAATCTGCCTTGTTTCACAGTGAACACATTTGTTTGTGCAGAATTGCTGCAATAAATGAAGCTGCGTTTAGAGGCGGCAGAATCATCTCATTTGCTGGTTTTGGAGGGAAAGACAAGAAATGGAGATGATACGACTTCCCAGCGTGGACACTTTTTGCAGTGTCCGTGGCATCCTGACTCCCCCGACTCTGTGGTCAAACACCGAACATAACCGCTCGCTGATGAACTGGCGAGACGGAAAGAAGGAGAGGTAGGGAGTGTGTGTGTGTGTAGAGTGTGTAGCGAGAAGAGAGACTGAGGCGAGGAGGAACATAAGGACAGAATCACTTTAATTCAGTTTTTTTTCCCCGACAATGCCACATGCCTTGGGGAGGGAAGGCATGTGTGAAATGGAGGAAAATGCCCTGTAGCGTGCCATAACACACAAGCGCGCACAAATGCTGACACACACACACCCACGCGTGTTGAAGTCCTGCCCCTGGAGGCCATTTAACAGGTAATTTAAAGAGAAATCCCTCCAGGGAAACGACACAGTAAATGTCCTCTCGTCTGCTCGTCCTCCCTCCATAACTGTTTATTCAGCTACAGGGCTGCAGACTGGCAGCACTTACTGAAATTGGAGAGGAGTAGGAAGGAAAAAACGGGAAGGGGAGGGGGAGAAAAGATGTGTGAGAGGGTGGGAAAGTGACAAGTGTTAAAGTAGGCCAATTCTTTTTTCTTCTTTCCTCTACCAACCCCCTTAAGTACCCGTTTATTAATGTTCAGTGTTCGTAGGCTACTTTATTTGGGTCCGGTGGGAATGCAAGGTGCTACGGGGATGGAGGTGGGAGATGGAGGGATGTAGGGGTAGAGGAGGGGAGGAGAGAGAGGAGAGGACAGGGCCCAGGGGGGGTTTGACAGTCTCAGAGTGAATCGGATGTTAATTTAGCGTGGGCTCTGGTGAGGAGGCCCAGAAAAGCATGAACTCCCAACTGTACGTCGCTCTGTCTCTTTAAAGCAGCACACTGGCGCTGCCGCATGTTATAGCCCATTGACTACAAACTGTGCATACATCACATTACTGCCGACAGTGTTCCAAAGCATAACACATGTTTTTAGATTGATTTCCTTCCTTCCAGGCAGCCATTGGTTTCAGGTCATTTCAGTAGACTGTGGAAATCAACTTGGAAAAACTTCAAATTTGTGAGAGGTATCCATCTCACTGAGCATTTTGGCAGCTCAGTATTTTTGTATTCAGAAAATCTTCATACCTAAACAATGAAATAGCTCATTTATCAGTGCCTTACAAAAAACTATTAGAAAAAACAGAGGTTTGGACTCCAGTCACAAATTTGATGACATTAGATTCAACAAAATCAAAAAGACTTGCAACTCAACTTGGAGTTTTACACTAATGACTCATGAGTACACTTGGACTTGAGCCTATTTACTTAAAATACTTCATACTTCCCCCCCAAACCCAAAGAGAGTAAACAGTATGTTACTTGGTGGGAATGAAGTCCTTTTCCTTCATTTCCTGAATCAACAAATGTTAATGCTTTTCAACACCTAATTCCCCAGATCCACTTTGTTTGAACTACAGCATCAGGAAGATCAAACTTGTCTCCTGATCTATGATTAACATCCGGTTATGATGGATGAAAAATTGGATTGACCAAAAAAGACTAACTTAAACATCTTTCTTACCACTGTTTTCAAGGCCAGTAATTAAAGTTCAGTCTCCTTGGCTATGATTAGGCAAAGATCACGCTTAAGAAAAACCAACGTCAACTGCCAGGAGGCATCATGCCAACCATAGTCTTTGTTGTAGAGCTTTTCCACTGCATGGTACAGCTCGGCTCACTCTTGTTGGTTTTCCAGGGTAGTATTTGTTATCTGGTACTTTTTTGGTATTAAGGTTCCAAGTGAGATGAGCTGACACTAAAATGTGACATGAAAACACAACAGATCACTGATTTGAGGAAATCATCACTCGATCACGTGATACGGGACATCCTGCACAAACCTGGCTTATCATTATATCCTGTTATAAGAGTAGCGTAGCTTCTTTATGTGTGTGTAGTCTGATTGAGAGACAGAGTGGTAGAGAGTGAGCAGAGAAAAAAATTAGCAGCAAAGTTGTCAGTCTGGCAGTAAATGTACAGTTTGGGCCACAGTTTGTCAGTGTGTAAAGGCTGCAGATTCTTAAGACCAAGGTGAAGCTCCCATGTGTTGTTTCCCAACTGATATGATAGCATCACTTTATCCCTATGTTGAGGGAGTACTGTCTGCAGCAGATATGATGTAGAGATACCAAAAGTCAAGCTGTACCATGTAGTGGAAAGTCAGCATTAGACACACTGCAAGCCCAACTGTCCATCACAACTTCCTCCTTAATCCACGACTATATTCAAGTAAATCAAGACAAGATTTAAAGACTTGACAAGTGAAATGATGCCACTCATTGTAAATTAAATACATGCTGACACCAGCTGGCCACATAAAATTGGGAATCTGAGAAAGTTTCAGCCTTGCTCACAATATCTTGATAAACTTTAAATAGCAAACAAGCATAGTAAGTTAGGACCAGTTGAAATGCAGGCCATGGACCATAATACTTATGTCTTTACCTCTGAAACAATACTGTTATTATAACCACTTAAAGTTGCTTCTCAAGAAATTTTTTTTGAACAAATGGCCAATGCTGTCATTTTGCCGGTGAGCATTTAATGAAACTCCTACGCCCACGATTTGAGAGTTGGCCGCAAAACTGCAACCTTTCTGTCTATGTTTGAGGAGTTAATTTGCAAACAACAGATAAACACCATTTTTCAAATGAATAAACCAAGACCAATTTGACTGATATTCCCCTGAGTACACAATAAAAAATACATGATTCATGAAATTTAAAAAAAAAAAGAAAGATCTTGTCGAAACAACCCAACACCTGTTTGATTGATATTCCTAGGAGTTTACAAAAAACTTCATGATTTAAGACAATAAATAGTTTTTTGCAAATGAACCTTTCATTTGCGTGATCTAATTTCCAGCTGTTTTTGCAGTCAAACTGTCCTTGAGCGCACCAAAAGGAGCTGTTCTTCAAAAACGGTCCCTGTTCGCAACCACACGTGTAAAACAAAAGCCACTAAATGTTCACTCTGATGGATTAGCTATCTACCTCCAAGTTTCTGCAAGTTGATTTTCATAGCATCCTGAAGTGAAGTGAAACCAATGGCTGCCTGGAAGGGAGGGAATCAGTCTAAAAACATGGACTGCTTTGGAGAATGGCTGGCAGTAATGTAAACTAAACACAATTTGTAGTTAATGGGCTAAAACATGCAACAGCGGCAGTGGAGCCCTTTAAGAAGTTGGATTTGTCACTCATTCGTTCTTTGTCTCCATCACTCAAACTTCTCTTTCTCTGAAGTGTCTCCTCATCAGAGGCAGAACAAAGCAAACTCCAACAGCTCAGAGAAGAGAAAAAAGGTCAAATTACCTTCATGCCATCTCCACCATCATTAGACTCATTATCTTTAAAGGAAAAGCTTTACCGCTGCATTTTACCTCTCCTTTTTCCACCCCTCCTCTCTCCTTTACTTTCAGCGGGGCCGTGAAAACAAGCAAGTTAATTAAAGTCGCTGAGAGTCCCTTCCATTTCTCGCTCATCAGCGAGGACAAGCCATCAAACGGATCGCAGGTAGTCCATTTCTGTCAAACGAGAGAGCTGAGGAAGAGGAGATGGAGGAAGACGAGACGGGGGTGGGGGGGGGACAGGGAAGAGGAGGAGGCCTCTCTTCATCTCTTTAGTTTTTGATGAGCTTTCTTAATTGGGCCACTATAGAAGGAGAAGTGAATCCTCAATAATTAAAAAATCTAATTAAGGAGTCTTTTGCATCTCCGTCCTTAATTATTCCACGCGGAGCAGTGGGGAGCGATACATTTCTGCCGTTTTCATTTAAAGAAGAAAAAAGGGTCTCTCGCTTTCTCTCCCCCGTCGCTCCGCGCAAATCCCCCGTCAACAAACAGACTACTTTGTCTCTCTCATCCCTGTGTCTGTTTGTGTGTGTCTGTGAACACGCCGTCCGTCTTACATTCGTCAGACGCCATCATTATAAACATTTAAAGAGATTTAACCCATTAGCGTTCCTCCCCTCTCCTCATCTGCCCCCTGCCTGTCCTCTCCTGCTGCTTCTGTATCTGACTCAGCCTTCAACAGCAAAAAGGACTCGGAAAGACAGTACTCGAAGACAACGACTGTCAACCAAAGAGCAGAGAGTGACACTTACGTCTTGACCCTACAAAACATCCCCTCAGGATTTGGAATCAAGTCTCTAACCCTATTAGTTTCAAAATTATTAGGGCTGCCCCCTAAAATTCAATTATTCGAAGCATCTGTCAGAGACCCTCGAGCCAAATAGTCTCTTGTCAAGGTTTTACTGCTGTCGCCTGGAAAATAGGCTACATTTTTAACAGATAAGGCGGCTGATCTTCTTTATTTTTCCCCCCAAAAGACCCAAACCAACAATTCTTCTGTGTGTATCAAAGCCCGATGTATCTCATTCCTCTATTAAAATCACATTGGTGAGCCACACTGGTCCTTCATCACCATGAACACATACGCTGCAGTTTATTTCGACTCGAGCCAATGCGCACCTGCCGCCATAAATACCTGTTTGAGTGACGTCTGATAAAAACCACAGTTACCAGCTGCTTAAGGAAATTACTTTTATAAAATGGAAAATATAGAGCTCACCAGTGAGGTTCTGAAAGTGCAAATCCATTCATATTCTGAATACAGGATTTAGATAATTAATCATTTTCTAACCATCCATGATTGAATTACCAAGAGCGATGAGATTGTGAAATGATGGTATATGCTCCTCTAAAAGCCACAGGAGAAGTACTACATTACCCACTATCCTCAAGTGTAACAGTGATGTCTCTGATTGGTGCGGTTAATGTTGTGAAGTGGTCACACGTTGGTTGGTTTGGCAACAAAACTACTCGGTTATGTTTAGGAAAAGATCATGGTTTGGGGTTAACATAAGTACGTTCTATTCTGTTCCATTACATTACGTTACTTAACACAAGTCATGTGATGTAAGTAGAGTGACGTTCAACATGTGATTTACAATGTAAAACAGGCACAGTTTGGTTAGGTTTAGGCAACAAAACTAAATGGTTAGGTTTAGGAAAATATCATGGCTTGTTGCATTACTTTAACACAAGTCATGTAACTTAAGCAACTTAAAACTTTAAATAAGCAAAACTTGATTTTTGGTTTCACGAGGGAGGCAGCCCTTAAACATCAATGTTTTATGTGCGGGGCCTTGTGGTCAATTTAGCAGTGATAAATATGCAACATTTGGGTAGACTTTCAAAATAAAGGAACACAACTATGTGTTTAGCTTTCGAATTCCGTCGTGTGGGTGACGTTGCTTCCATCACGTGAAACATCATCTTTTTCTAAACCTAACCAAGTAGTTTTTGTGCCTAAACCGAACCAAACTATGACTGTTTCACAGTGTAATCCACATGGGTAATGTCACCTGAGTTATGTCACTTGATTTTCATAAGGTAGTTATGATCCAGTAAGCCTGTTGCTGCCAGTAGTCTCAACTGGTAATATATTCTGGGAGTGTTTGGAAATCAGCCTATTCCCTTGTGTAGGTATGAGGCTGTGAGCTGTTTCTACCATGCCACCTGACTTCAGCAGCCCATCTACACATAACATTAGAGAGGCGCCTCCAGAAAACAAGCAAGAGAGGAACCTACAGCATCATAGTTTGAAACATTGACCAAGCTGCTGTATTTGACATGTTTGACTACTTGGTTATGTAAGCAAGTTAACAGATATAGGTTAAATAAGTTAACATACGTGACATACAGAAGTTAAGATATGGAAATTATGTGACGTACGAAAGTTGATGTATGCAACATATGGAAGTTAACATACGGAAGTTACAGAAGTTAACATACAGAATTAAAGTATGTGACGTACAAAAATGAATGCATGGAAGGTATGTACGAAGGTTACATGATTGTAACATGAGTTAAAAAGAAATCAATATTGACTTTTAGTTTCACACAGGACAGTATCATAGTTTGAAGCACAGACCAAGCTGCTGTATTTGACGTACTGGTGTGTGTGGAGTGTGAACGGCCTGGGCTTTACACACCGGGGGTCTGAGTTCACTCTATATCAGTTGGTTCTACATAATTTGATTAATTGCTTATTAGTTCCAAATTTGCGCAACTGAAGCACAATATCAAGTACGACCTCCTTTGGCCTGTAGAGAGACTTTTTTCCACCTTAATTACTTTACTGTAAAGTTTTGTTCAATCAAATTGTTTCATTTTATTCTAAGGTAGTATTATTATTCCAACATGCACTGTAAGGCTGCAACCCTGTGCTATTAATACATCTGACAACTATTTTCTATAAAAAATTATTGATGGATTGTTTACATCAGAATAGAGTGAAAAATGCTAAAGACAAAGTTTACTGTCATAGAACAGCAGAAAAAACAGCAAATATTTACATTTGCGAGGCTGGATCCAATGAACTTTGGCATTTATGCTTAAATGACTTAAATCATTACTTGTTTATCAAAGTTGTTGCTGGTTAATTTTCTGTTGATTGACTAATTATGGAGTGTCTGGGAAAATAATGAAACTGTCATGTAAAGCGGGGGGGCAACAGCAGATTAATGTAAATATGTCTTTCACCATCTTAAAAACGCACAAACATGAGTGAAGATTCTTTTCTGCTGTACAAATTCCACTGAGCAGTGGTTTTCAACCTGAGGGCCGGGACTCCCCAGGGGGTCATGAGACAATTTCTGGGGATCAAAAGACGGTTGCGGAGATCTTATGGCAAGTAGCACAAAATGAGAGCTAAGATGCAACTCTCAGTCCCTTAAAGAAAAAATATACAAAATACACACACACAAAAAAATCTAAATTACCAACATAAAGCACCATGTTCTGAACAGACACAAAGACTAATAGTTGGTAGCATCAGCATTTTGTAACATAAAATATCAAACTACTCAGTCCTGCACTACACTGTGAAAAAAAAAAAGAAAAAAAAGTTGAGACGACTTAAAATTTCGATTTTTGAGTTTTGAGCCCAAACTCAAACTCTTAAGAAATAAAATAAAACAATTAATAATAAAAAAGTTTTGCTTACTTAGAATTTTTAGTTGGGATAATTAACATTTCTTCTTTCGATAAACTAGAACATTTGTGTTTTGGAAACTAAAAAAACATGTCAAGTGGTGACAGTGAGCTGTGAACCTGAACTCTTTTTTTAGTGCCTGAAAAATTAAATAGTTTTCATTGAAAATATTAAAATTTTAACATTTACTTTGACTTCCATGAATTTACTTAAATGAGTTCTAAAATTCAAAACTTTTTATTTATTTTACAAAGTAAATCATCTCAACAAAAGACCAGTAGTTGGTAAAACATTTCCAAAACTTAAGAATTTGAGTTGGCTCAAAACTCAAAAATCTATTGCAGTTCATTGCCATGGTTTTAACAGTGTAGGCATGATGGGAAATGAGGCCATATTATAGACTGATGATTAGTTTTACATTACACTGCCTGTACTAGTGATATAATTTGCTTCAAAATAAATTTTATAGTGTGTTTGCGAGAATCAAAGCAATGATCTTCGTTTTTTAGTTTCTCCGGCACACAGAGGTAGAGGTAGGGGGTTGCGATCACCAACCTGATTATTCTGGGATGTTGGCGATTTGATAAGGTTGAGAACCACTGCCATAGAGGACAGGATCATGTTTAGGAAGATGTAAAGTAATGCCTTGGATTTCAGTGTGATACATTCAGTAGATTCAAAGAAGACTGAATGACTGTGATAAAGGCTTTTGTTAGAGAAGAAGATGTTTTCACTCCTCTTCCTATCACACACGAGTTTCTTCTTAATTGGCCGCTGATGAAGAAATTGCACGGAGCGAGAAGCGCATACTCATGGCCGTGTTTGTGCTCGTACAGGAGCCGATCCATAAATGTGCAAAGCTGCGTG
Organism: Lutjanus campechanus; assembly: GCA_027495735.1. NCBI lineage: Eukaryota > Metazoa > Chordata > Actinopteri > Lutjaniformes > Lutjanidae > Lutjanus > Lutjanus campechanus. The sequence continues at coordinate 2,346 of JAJHUR010077837.1, read as the reverse complement.
TCCCGGCCATACAGCTCATTATTAATAATGACTCAGATGTAATCTGCCGGGGTTGCCAGATTGGTTTCTGCTGCCGAGCATCTTAGTCGCTAAATTATGAGTAGAGAGTAGTTCTGAGATACTGAGCATCCAAGATCTGTGATACCAGCTGGTGGAACTATTATGTACTTTCTGTGTGAATATTTAATTTCAAAAGTTGATTTTTAAGGCGAAATTCGGTCCAGTAATAGAAAGATGGAGCTCAATTCTAATTAATAAATGAAGGACAGATAATACCTTTTAATTCTGTGCTTATAAAATGGTACGCAAAACCTGGAATTGTACATTTGTGCAAAAAAAAATCTCCATCTGAGACCGAGTCCTATAATTTTGTTGCACTTTACTTTCTAAAAATGTCTGAAACAACGGTTAATACACTGAGAACAACTGGAAATCTCTCACCTACTGGCATCATTATTTGCTCTCAGTGTAGAGAAAATAAGTCTTAAAGGCTCTCTGGGAGAGTAAATGCAAGACATTTTCTTTGGTGGAGGAAGTTGACATCCCATAAAAATGGCAGCCTAAATATAGCTGCAGAACATTTTTCATGCGTTGCTTAGCTCCTGTTGTTTATTGTTAATTTTGGAAAAGATTCTGACTGGCTGGACTGTATTTGTTTAGCAAATAAATCAAAGCCTCTGCACACCCATACACTTAATTAATGTTTTTTTTCTAAATAAGGTGTATACAACCGAGATAAGAGTACAGCAGCTTTTATTTATTTTCACTAATTTTTCATCAGACTTGCTGGTGTGCCGTAGTTCTTAAAAGAATAGTATGTGCAACAAAGTCAAAACTTGCAATGAAGGGTGATTTCAGTAATGATACATAAACAAAATCCTCAAATAAAAATATATTATACAAATAACAGTTCTGATCATTACTCATTACATATTAATATTTCCTTTGTTATGTCATGCAGATTACAGCAGATAAACATGTTGAATTTACACTGCACATTCACATAAAGGATACAGTCTGGTTTCAGACTGAATCACAGCACGTCTATAATTTGTTTTTCAGCAGTTTATATTGATAGTAACTGACCAATCAGAGCTTAGTCGGAGGAATTAAAAACTTTGGTACCAAGTTCTAAAAACAGCAACAGAGAGGTGGCTATAATAATGGCGACAAAGTGTACAGTGTTGCCCATTCACTTACAGAAACAAATGGCATATTTCTTAAAGGGACAATTCACCCCAAAATCAAAAATAGAGAAAAAGACATATTTTCCCCCCGGCCTGTAGTGCCATTTATCCATCTAGATACATTTGGTGTGAGTTGCTGAGTTTTACAGAAACCAGCCATGGAGATGTCTGCCTTCTCTACAGTATAATGGAGCTAAATGGCATCCAGCCTGCCAATGTCTCTTTTCAGAAATCATGACCGGGTTACTCAGGATAATCCATGTAGGAACTATTGTCTTTCTATAGAAGGAAAGATAGTAGTACAGTAAACTCTAAAGTAGTTCTGGTAGATTGTACTGCAAAAAGAAAATAGTTCCTAAATGAATTTGCTCACAACAAGATCTGTAGATTATCTTGAGTAACCAGGTCATGAGTTATGGAAAAAGACACTGTTTTGAGATCAAATATATTTTGGCATTGAGTTTCATGATACTGGAGAGAAGGCAGACACCTCTATGGCCATCGATACCCCCAAAACGCTGGGACTTGCGCCAAAACAGTATCGATGGATAAATAGCACTATAGGCCAGTGAAAAAAAAAATTATTTTTTATTTTGAGGTGAACTGTCCCTTTAATATGTCATCATGAATAATAGTACAATACAAACGTTTAGGGCAACATGGCAATCCAAATGACGTCAACTGGGATTGGCTCTACCTCCCCAACTCCTACTGCCCGACCCTTCAGTGGGCTCTGTTTGGATAGTAACTCTAGATTTGTGAAACTCTTGCAAGATTTGTACTAATTGTTTCTTCATTGAATTCATTGTTTCTAACCTTTTTTAAAATTGCTTGAAGTTGTGAATTCCTGTCTGTCAAGTTATGAAATTTAAAAAAATAATAATAAAGCAAACCAAAACATTTCATAAATTAGACATATTTCATATGTAATCCTTAAATAATATATTTTCAGCAAAATATTTGAATTAGAGTGTTGGTATTAATATTTTTAAACCTTTTTTGGTAGGAGATGATTTGTCCCAATTCTCAAGAATCAGTGATGTATTTATACAAATCATTAGGTAACCATGGTAACACGGGTGAGTCCTGATCAATTAGAAGTAGTTAAAAGCAGTTAAAACTTCAGTGTGTTGTTTGTATGATACTCTGTGTACTTTAG
>JAJHUR010077833.1:0-11071 GCA_027495735.1 Lutjanus campechanus | reverse complement strand
TGGTCAGTACGTAAAAACACTCGCTACAAACGCCACAGGACATCCTGTGTGTCTCCTCCCGCCCTCAGAGTCATACCTGTGATCATATCTCTGAGTGTTTCGACTTTTGATTTTCTCTCTTTTTGGTTCCACTCTTTATTTTGAAAAGGTGGGACAAACCAATGACGTGGAGTAAAATTTCATCCTTAAAACTACACGCATAGATGAACCAGACAAACTAAACTTGAAACCAGGCCGTCGCTTGCAAGCCAGTCAGAGTTGAGGATGTAATTTGAAGCTCGGTCACTGATCCGCAGGTTCATAACTCCCTGCGTCTGTCTTTACTCTCGCCGTCGCAGCGGCAGTAGTTCAAGCTAGACGAAAGACTCGTAGTGATTTTACCTTTTAACTTTTTTAAACTCACATTTTAGTTTTTTAATTATTGTCTTTTGTTTGAGATATTAGCTGTAGTTTAGTTTGTGTTAATGTAGTTTGTTCTTGAGTTTGTTTTAATCACTTTTGCCGTCAGCCTGAAGCTCAACTTGCCAACTCGCCACTGGCTACCGAGTAGCTGACAATCAGGCTAAAAAAAATAAGACTAACACTCGTAAATTTAAAAACATTTTACATGTGCAATATTTATCCCCTCACACACGCTTGAAAGACACAGCAGCAACACTAACTCCTCCGCTCCCTCCCCCGTACAGCTACTGTAACCGCTCAGTCACAGAAGGGAAGTTAGCGTTAGCATCACTAGCCTCACGCTGCTACATCAGGTCAACAGCATGTAAACGGACTGAAGTTCATGTCTTTTTGCCCCGTAAGCACAACACCCCTGTAGTCTCAGCACTCACGTCTTCCTGCACAAAGCTCACCCACACTATCTCATAAACAACCAATCAGATGAAGCACATTTAAAGGCCCACCCAGTAGATTTTCTGCAGTGGAAAACACGAGGGATGCTCTCTGCTCCGACAGTCGTAAAAGTTCAGCGCTTGCTTTGCTTTTCATGCTTGGTTTGAAAAGACACATTTGGAGTAAATAAAAAAACACAAATTTAAGATGTGAGAATATTCAGAGGCGAGCGGGTCTCTGGCTTGAAACTGACACTGTTGGTCAGGATTAGCAGCACAGGAGGAGATTCTGTCTCCACGGAGGCAAACACGGGGTCACAAGCAATTACATGGGAGAAGATTACAGGACCGGACAGGAGCTTTTTGTTTTGACACACTCTGTGATTTTGTTTAGTGGTGTTTTTTTTCCCTTTTGGCAGGCCCGGACAGCGCGGTGAAATGCCAATAAAATTATCCCATTTTGTATATTGAGCAGAGCTGACGCAGCCTGTGCTTGGCAGGAGTGGAAGCCAGAAAGTAATCAGATCCCTGTGAGGCTTTTCAGCTGAGCTGAGGTGAACTAAGGCCCCCGGTTTAATAGAGTGCTGCAGGAGTGAGTCCTAAAACCCTGAAGTGAGTTCGCATTTTTGCAGCTCCACTTCCCTCGCCTTGAAGTCAGTGGGATTTTTTTTAATTGATTTTTGGTTAGATGGCTGAAATAAGGTCTGTGGTGAACGCAGGCTTACATATTTTGTTCTACGATATAAAACACGTCAGTAAATACCTCACTCGTGACATTTAAAGATTAAAAAGTTGCGAACAGGCTAAATCAGACTATAGAGGTTGTCTGGGGCATTAAAGGTCATCATTCTGACCCGGGGAGGTCACGATAACTGATGCTTCGGTACAGAATTGATGCCAAAATTCTGAAAACGTGACAGTATTTGTTTTTTGACGGTACCACCTGTACCAAGGATGCAGTTCTTCCGGAACTTTACTAATCCCGAAGGAAGTTCTTGTGCCAGATCGCTCCAAAAGTACAGCAAACATAACAACAACAATAGAGCAACAAACATGTTCTAGCCTGCCGTTAAAAGACAAAAGAAGAAGACGTGCTGGCAGAAGTTGTTGTCAACATAAGGTTGAGGATGGCAACAAATGTAGGGTCGGGTACTGAACACTTTGATGGCGCTGAACGCGCTTCAGTCCTATCGGGTATTGAAAAATGCCTCATCATTCAACACTAAGTTTCGATACCTAAGCAGTAATTATCATCTGCGTCAGCCAATGAGCACGCAGCAAGATTCAAGATGTAATCGTGCTGTCGAAAACAGGAAAAACACTACATTACACCCAGAGACGGGGTTATTTTTTCTTCTTCCGTTAAAGTGAGTAGTTTGTGTCATAACGTCTGAGGTACTGGTCTCAAAGCCGAGGTCAGGGGTCAACGTTAATGTCCCGATCAGGGGAGTCGCTCAGAAATCTACCTGCCCAAAGTCAAATTAACTTGCCCCTGTGCAGATTGTTTTAGTTGTTAGTGGTTATCAAATAACAACAAAGACTTAAGTGTCGGGCAGCTATAACATGTAACATGTTAAAGTCTTGTTTTGTCAGTCCAAAACCCAAATATGAAAACAACAGATAAAAAAGGTAGGAAATGTTTGAGAGTTGCATTTTCTGACACTTTTGCATGAAACATAAATGATTAATCGATTAAGCTGCAGTTTAACAGGTTCATTCTTTTTTTAGCTGCTAGATCGACTCGCTCTGAGCAAGTGGGCGATCTTTATTGTTGAGCCCTACAGAGTATTTACACCGGTATCAAAACTCTTTTTTTAAACGATAATCAGCCCCGGAACAAGTGCCTCCACTCGACAAAAAGAAGAGTAAACATAGATGAGAGGGGAAGTACTTTGCGTTCACAAGGGATCATAAGGGATTAATAATAAATTCAGACAAAAACACTAAGCAAACGGCGCCATCCAACTTTTCAAATGAAAGGAAACACTTCCAACTTAGCGAAGCACAGAATCCAACTAATGTCTCCAAAGTGTCTCCTTGTAATCCTGAAATACACGTTATCGTTATTTTAGTTTGAGACAGCTGGCTCTATTGTTGAGTCAACAACATTTACAACAGCTACATGCTAAAGGCTAACGTGTTTAGGCTAACATAATGTAAACATAGTTTGTAGCTCATAACACTTCTGTCCCGACTCCTCCACCCGTCAGTCTGTGTTATCTGTCACCAAAATATCTACATGAGATTTATTGTTTTGTCTTTTGTCACCGTGGCATCAAATTATACATCAAGAATCAGGAATTTTAAAGTTGTTTGGCATCGACTGATAAATTTCTGGTGGTGACACTGAAGTTGAAACCGTGTTGTGGTTGGATTTTATCCTAACGTTAGATTTTTACTTCTGCTGTGTCATTAACTTTTCCTGCACGAATCCAAAAAAAAATCTCATGAGCTTTTTGTGGAGGGAATCAGAGCGATGCTGACTTCAGGGTCGGCCTACAAAAATCCGTCATCCCTGCAGCACTCGGTCTCGTTTGTCCGCCGCGAGGACGGCGTCTCCTCCTGACCTCGTGTGTTAGACAGCTTGTAAGAACGCCGCGTGTGTCATGGTAGCATAGAGTCGAGCATTAGACTTAATAAAATGTATTTAATGTTGGAAATGAATGAGCTTCTTTTGCACATAAATTAATACAAATATAAAAGAGTTGGCATAGAGTTTTTTTTTAGGAATTACTGTATCTATATAACAATGATCTCTTCTTCTTTTTGTATCTACTCCTCTTCTCTCGAGCACTGCTGCTCCTCTTTCTGTATGTTCGTCTGTCTGCCTTTGTTTAATAACTTTATAGACAAAAAAAGGTTGTGATGCTACAAACCTTGCATGTTTTGACTTTTTTTTTTTTATAAATGTATATTGATTTTACGCAATAGATATAATTGTATTGTTTAATTAAGAAAAAGAAAAAAGTCTTTTTAGATGTTTCCCAAAACCAAAAACTGAAAATAAATGTATGTGTATGTTTGAAACAAACAAAAAAAAAGAAATGTGTGTGCGTATAAACGATCATATAATCGAGCTGTATTACAAAGTGTGTTTTTCTTTAGGCTTTCTGACGTCGTCACTGTTTGGAGGGGTGTACATAGACGCATTGCTACAAACCTTATTCAAAGCATTTGCCAATAAATAAAAAAAAGTTGCCTTTAAAATATTTTTCTTGTCTTTTTTTTTTTGTTGTTCTCACTTCAGAAGGTCGACGGTTTTCCTGCTTTGTTCAATTCTGTCTCGTTATTTGCCAACAAATAAAGTTCACAGGGATGTAAAAAACATTTAGACAACATATATACAGCCGCTCTGTACTGCATCTCAGCATTTCATTCATATCTGTGAAGGAAACTAAATGAATTTATTTAGAAAGTTTAGACTGTTAGAGTAAAAGTTAAATAAATCTCACAGGTGATGAGCAGAGTGAGGACCTGAACACAAGCTGTGTTCACTCTGCTCAACAGCTTTGTCCTGCATTAAAAACAATTCAGTTAAAACAACCAAAGAGCCGAAAGAACAACAGCCAAACATCAGTGAGAAACCATAAGGTAGCCTGTGTATGAAAAATTTAAGAGTACACAAACAGAAGTTGTATAAAAGTACCAGATGCAACATTTGCAGGAAATCCTGCTCGAAATGCATCTAAATAATTTGTTTTACACAAACTGACAGTTTGGTTTAATTCTACAGTTTCTCAGTTGTTCTGTGCTGTTGTTGTTTGCCATCAAATATAATATTAAATATCCAAACTGTGTTATTTATTCGTGGGTCAACAGGTCCCTCAGTGAGGAAAAAAACAAACATTTAAGCTACAACAATGAACTTTCTCATGCTGCTGATTTTGGAGCCTCCTGTGGACAAAAGCAGGACTGTTCCCACCACAATAACTACAAAACATACTGTGATCCAACATCCCAAACTAATACCAAACTATTTATTACGACAGAAAAAGATTTAGTTTGTTCCAAAACAGAGTTCATCAAAAAATATAAGGATGTTCTGCCGCAATTTTCCAACATGCAAACCAGCATATTGTTGATCAAAAGAACATTTCACTAAAACAGACGTGAGAATGTTGGGAGGTAAAATATTAACTGTCGAGTTTGATAAAACTGTAAAACACGACTTTTTGTAATCATACTACTGTTTTTAATTAATGTAAGAAAGAAAGAGAGAAAGAAAAGAACATTACTATTAACTGTCTAGCTTGATAAAAAAAAATGGTCAAAAGACCCAAAACAATCGTTCACTACATCGTCTTTCATTGGCTGTTCATCTGGTTGCAGAGCTGTCATTGGTCGGTCCGAGTCTGTACTCGATGCTTCAACCACAGCGAGGAAACTTTCCTCATTTAGTGATGAAGCTTCATGCTGCAGAGAAATTTATCTTTTACTTTAAATTATTTTGGTGTTCTGATTGAAAATATTGGCTTATTGGTTAAATGTTTAATTTAGAAGATATTGTTTTGACACACGATCTGTACTGTTACTTAAATACGCAAGAAATTAATAAAATAACGCCCTTCCATCTGGATTCTGGTTCGGACTGGATCACCAACTCTGTATCCTGAAATACACAAATCTGAGATTTAATCTGATCCAGATGATTCTGATCTGGTTCTACTAAAACCTACTAAATGTTTATTTCAGCCCCACTTGAGGTATTTTTAGTTTGTTTTTAAAAATAAAATAAAATGTACACTTTATTACAGCACTTCTACAGTTTTTACAGTCCAGATTTCTTCTGTTTGCTGCGATTAATCCTGAACATGAAATCTTAAAAAGAAGAAAACATCAAACGGATAAAAAGAGGGCGATTTATTTTATTTTACAAGACAGACGAGACATCAACCGTGTTCGTGTTTCACCAGGCAGGCTGTGATTTGTTACACAAAGACTGAAGTAAAAACTATTCATTTCATTTCACTCATCTCTGCTTTAATCTGTGGACTTTTTCCTTCAGACAGATTTTGTATAAACGTCACACACAAGACACTGAAATCACACTTTTACTTCCTGTGTGTCGTACTGCATGTTTGAGTGATTACACCCGCTCGCTCAGTCAAACCATCACTCTTAAACTTTCAGAAACGCCTTTTTAACTTTCAAATTAACGTCGGATCTTTGCCTCTTTTAGTCTCGTTTGTCAGATTTGAGAGGAGCCAGAACATCCAGACTGACTTTAAGAGACGGACGCAGCAGCACGTTGAGCCTCTGACACCCAGTAAAGTTGCTTCAACTGTTGCTCAACTATTCTGGAGGTGATTCTGTCGAGGCAACTGACGAATTACATCCAGAACAGTTTGATTTTCTACGATGACTTGTTAAACAAAACAGGCACGGCAATAAATTTGATTTTAGTTCCTTTTAGCGCAGCCTCGGTCACTTTTGGTCTTTCCAAACTGGGAGAAATCTTATTTCTTCCTGTTTGGTTCAAAAAAATATTCACATTAGTGCCACAAAGGCTGAAATATCAGATTCCTCAACTTGTGTGTAAATGCTCAGACAGCTTTCTTTCACCGTTTCTTAATTTTTTCCCCTCGTTTGTATCAAAAGACGTCCTGAACGCCACGTTAACCGCCTCTCTACCATCACAGCTGCCAGCAGAGGTGAGGTGGATCGTCTCCTCGCAGAAAGCCGAGTGAAGGAACCAGAGGACAGGATTTAGAAAGATTAAACCAAATAAATCTGATTAAAAAAAAGGTATAAAATGATGTTGTGGCTGCAGGTGGGAGCAGAGTGAGCTGTTCTGTGTGGAAGGAGGTGTCTGAAGTTGAGAACTGAGGTCCAGCAGCTTGTTGGCTTCATGTGTGAGACCAGACGAACCGCAGCAGAAGCTCCTGGAGGGGCAGGAAGCTGCAGGGGCAGCTTACGCCATGCTGCCGGGAGACAGAGGGGAGACAGAGGGGAGACGAGGGTTAAAATGACGGAGAAACAACATTTAAAAAGGCTTCACTGTTCCTGTAATGCTGTGGTGTGTTCAGGGTAAAACAGGAAATCAGAGCGGGACAGACTGTTCTTCAAAATGAATCAGTTTGAGAGACTGAGGGATAAAAGTTTTGATTTTTGTCAACAAAAACTCTGTTTATCTCATTGTGACGATGAGATAAATGAAAAAAATGTTGTAAACAAAAATTTTGACCAAATCTCTGATCATTCTGCTCTGATAAATAAAGATGAAATGAAACAGTCACATCTGTTCGGGCGGACAAACCAATCAGACCACAGTGATCAGACAGCAAAGAACAAATTAATCTGAAATAAACATGTTCCTCATCTTCAGCAGCAGCTTCAGGAGGAAAGAAAGACAGAAAAAAAGGAAAAAAGACAAGACAGAAAGGAAAGAAAGAAGTAGGAAGAAGGAAAAGAAAAGAAATGTGTCTGTTCAGTCTAAAGTAAATAAAGAACTTGTTTGGTTTCTTGTTCTGTCAACAAAATGTTTGTTCTCAGTTTGTTGAATCAACAGAAGAACAAAGAACTCTGACAGAACAACACACGTGTTCCCCGAGACCTGAACATCAGTGTTTAATCAGGCCTGGGGAGTAACTGATTATATGCAACAGGATTATGTAATCTGGATACAAAAAAGGTGACTGTATTCGATTACAGTTACAGATAAAGATGTAATCAGATTACAGATACATTACATACAGCAACAAACACTCGGAGCTGCAACAATACTAATCAATTCACAAATTGATTAATGAATTTCGAGTCAGTTTGTAATTAAAAGAGTCAGAATTTGCTGATTTCAGCGTCTTAAATGTGAATATTTTCTGGTTTCTTTGCTCCTCTCTGACAGTAAACGGAATATTTTTGCGTTGTGGACAAAATAAGACATTTGAGGACGTCATCTTGGACATTTTCTGAACTTTTATGGACCAAACAACTGATCGATCAACAGATAAATAAATAATGAAAATAACTGTTACAGGAAAATAGGTCGAAACACACGTGGCTCCACGGGCGCCACGTGTTTGTAACAATTATTTTCATTATTTATTAATCTGTCGATCATTTTCTCAACTAATCGATCAGTTGTTTGGTCCATAAAATGTCAGAAAACTATGAGTAAAAGTCAAGGATGACAAGACTGTGACAGGATTAACTGATCGATTGATTGATCGTTGCAGCACTGAGATTAAAACAGTTGTGTGTTTGTGTCTCACCTGTCGATCAGCGAGTCCCTCATGCTGGTGGCGATGGCGGAAGGCTGCGCCGTGTCGCTCAGTCTGAAGACGCTCTCGATGACCGACAGCTCGGTGCTGGTGGTGTCCAGGCCACAGAACGCGCACCAGTCGTTGACCACCATCCCCGCCGCGATGACCTCACTGCCCCGGTTCACCGTGCCGGCCTGGACAGGAAGTCAGCTTTACTGTCACGCACAACATTTAACTCCAGTTGTTTTTTAATAAAAGGAAATATTTGTGTTTCTTCTCTCCTGCTGAAATAAAACAGCTGATATCTGCTCGCTCGGCCTCACAGGAAGTGACGCGTTTCGTGGTTCACTCACCACGAGGGGAACTTGTAGCAGAGACGACAGCTCGTCCTGGTCTTCTATCGACGTCTTCGGGTGGACGAGGCCTCCCTGGTTGCTGAACGCGCAGTACGAGCCGACTAGGACCTGTTCTGCTACCGTCTGACGGAAAACCTCCACCTTCAGAGTGTCTGCGAGGATCTCTTCTGTCTCCTGGAGCAGAGGGACGGAGGACAGCGTGTGTCTAGTCTAGTTTTCTTTCAGATCACATGAATTATTTTAAGCTCAAAGGTTATTATGGAACTTTTGCTCAACGACACCAAAAATAAACTGCTTACTCCAGATTTAAGAACATGTGTGTGACCCTGTGAGGTGAACAGGAAAAGCGTGTGTGTGTCTCCGTCTCACCCTGTCGAGGTCGGGGTGGACCAGCGCTACGTAGTCGTTGCAGGCGATGACGTTACCGAGAGCGGACAGCCTCTCCTCGACTCTCTGGATCCTCACTGTGTCTGGCAGACAGTTTCTGATGTGCTGCAGCTCCTGATCTGTCGTGTTGTTGGGCACCAGGAGGCCGTGACGGTTACCTGAACACACCACAGACAGACAGACAGGACGGTTCAGGACCACTGACGGGGCTGCGCTGGACATGTCAGTTTAAATGTGCCGCAGCTAACAGTTAGTTTTGTTATTGGTTGATCCGCTAATTATTTTCTGCTAAGGAGAGAGTGTGTGTGTGTGTGTGTGTGTGTGTGTGTTCCAGAGCATTACTCACCCACACACATCCTCCCGATGATGCGACAGCCTGCTATGGAGGCGTGAACCACTGGGATGGTTTCTGACAATTCTCCTTCAAACACGCTGCAGAGACACAAACAACAACAACAACAACAACAGGCTGTCAGTGACTTCAGCTCTGAATGGAAACCAGTCAGTGATGAACTGGACTGACTGTTCCGTCCTGAGACAGCTGTCAATGCAACAACTCATCCAGGAGACAAAAGAGCCCTTTACTGAAAAACCTTCATCTGTAGAATTAGTTTGAATAAAACAGCTGTCGGTGGTTCAAACCTGTGAGATTATGTTTGAATAAAAGGCTTCATGCTGAATATTTAACATGCAGAAGTTCAAAGGAGATCCTCATGATTACTGAAATGTATTAAATGGTGTTTTTCCTGTTGTGCATGTGGACCTGTGAAGGAGGAAACTTTAAATCAGGAGATTTTTAAATGGGGTTTGGTACGGCAGCAGAATATGGAACATTTCTGCAGTAAGTCTTCATGAGACGCTGATGTTGAGGAGTTTGAGACGATTGTAGTACCAATTTACAGCTACAAGAGCAGTTTTAGTCACAACATAAATTAAATATATATTCCCATCAATGAAGCGTCGGACATGATGAAAAATACGTATTGAATGATTCTTAACTGGCAAAAATAAGAAATATAGACACAGATAACAGATCAACTGTCACCAGCTGTGACCAAGATTCATACTGAGTGGGACATTTTACAGATGTACAATAACATCTTCAGTTTCTAAATGACCTTTGACCTTGTCTGACATTTCTGTGCTACAATTTCTTGGTACGACACGAACATCAACAGCAACATATCGGCCATAAATTAATATCAGCCTCGCTCTAAATGTTAATTATTGTCTGGTTACGCACACAAACTCAGCACATCTGTGATAATGTGTCTTATTATTCTGGACTATTTGTTATGAAAATTCTCAAACAAGACAAAGTGGAGTCATCGAGCTGCGAGGATGATTTTATGGCTCTGGCTCAGATTTCTAGGATCGTTTCTCTGTCGTGAGTCTAAGGTCGAGACATGTCAACCTAATGTCCACAAGGAGACAATGTGATGGACGTATTTCTCAAGTCTTTCCTGTAAAAATTATTTTTTATTATCAATTAATTAGTTGATTATTTTCTTGATTAATTAACAGGGTCGAAATGGGACCGCATGATATGGTAAAAAAAAAGTCCTATTGTTATTATTTAGACTGAAATTGCGATATGATTAAGTTAACATTTTTCATATTACAATTTTCAGTTTTACTGACACACACACACACACACACACACACATATATATATAATTATAATGATGTTTCTCACTTTTTTCCTTTTTCAAAAAATTGGGATTCAGTTCTGGTTCTGTCATTTGGATGCTGTATTTGACCATATTGCGATTTAGATAATATTGCAATTAATTGTGCCGCCCCAGTCGGCCAGATTACTTTGAAGTTGTATTCTGATACAGTTACTAGTTACCTGTTAAAAGATGTAATCAGTAATCTAATCCAAATATCACAATTTTACAGTTACGTAACTTGATTAACTTTCCATCACTTTTGGATTACCTCAATATAAAATATGATAAAACTGTTTAGCCTGATATGTCTTTAGGGCTGCAAATGATTATTTTCACCATTAATCAATTTATTGGTCAATTATTTCCTCAATTAATCGATTAATTGAACAGTGCAAAATGTTTCCCTAATCCAAGATGACGTCCTCTAATGTCTTGTTTTGTCCACAACTCAAAGATAATCAGTTTACTGTCCAAGAGGAGTAAAGAAATAAGAAAATATTCACATTTACGAAGCTGAAATCAGAGAATTTGGCCTTTTTTATTAAAAAGAAAAAGACTCAAAATGATTAATTGATCATCAAAATATTTGGTGATTAATTTCATGATTGATTAATTGTTGC
>JAJHUR010077832.1:0-11539 GCA_027495735.1 Lutjanus campechanus | reverse complement strand
CATTTAGAGATGCAATGATTAATCAATTTGAGTCATTTAAAATATATATATATATGTACAAATTCTTTGATTTAAGCCTCTTAAATATGAATATTTTCTGCTTTCTTTGATCCTCTGTGACAGCAAACTAGAATATCTTTGTGTTTTGGGCAAAACAAGACATTTGAAAACACCAACTTGGAAAACAGTGATCAACATTTTTCACCATTTTCTGACATTTTTCAGACCAAACTACTAATCAATTAATAATCGATTAATCAAGAAAAGATTAACTGGGGATGAAAATAATAGTAGTTGCAGCCAAATTATATTAATTATATTATTATTATCATTATTATTATCACTCCTAATAATAGATAACTTATCCACAGTTTATGCTGTTTGAGGGGACTTGGCATGGAAACGTTTGGGAACCCCTCTGATATATTATTGTATGTTTTGCATTTATGGTTATTTTTTTTATTCATTATATCTCTTGTACATGTTTTCATCTCCTAAAAGCAAACACTGTGTTTTGTAAATTTTATTCTAGAAAGATAACGTAAAGTTGTTTTCAAGATGGTTGACTGCACGATGTACTGGAGAAGAGTGGCGTAACCTGATCTGAACGTTGAAGACTGTATTTTAACGGGGGATGTAATTATTAAATGTGTATTTCTGAGACAAATGTTAAAGGAACTCTTTGAGCATCCCCTCGCTCTCTATAATGTGACATTCTTCATTTTTCTGAGGCGTTACCTTCATGCCAGAGCCCAGAGTCTCCAGGTCTCCAAAGTCCAGACCCTCCCTGCAGGCGTACAGACACTCCACCACACTGTGAGGCTCCACGCTGCCGGGACGCACCGTCACCCCCGACAACAGGCCGTGGTATCCACCCACATACTTCACTGAAGACCAGAGACGGGCATGTATGAACACCACGTCTATATTCTAATATATATATGTAACACAACAACAATGATGCAGCAGAACAAACAGATTGCACAGCCTCTGCGTGAAAACATGGAGGTCACCTGAGTCTTTACCCTCTGGGATGCTGTTGTTTAGTATCTCCTTCTGCTTCTCCTCGGGCTCTGCAGGGAAAACCAGCGAGGGGGCAAAGGGGAATAGACAAAGAGAAAACAATAAGGCTCACCGAGACAGACACTCAGACGTGGCGCGGTATGAAAGGCAAGCGAGATAGAAGAGTGAAGGTGCCGGAGATTGACAGGAATGAAGAAAAAAATAAAAAATAATAACACGAGCAGACGCGAGTGAGAAAATGCAAGCAGGAAAACTGATGATATTCAAAAATGCACCATCTCCTCATTATCTAGCAGCAGCTGTTGCCAAGCAGGCAGCAGAGCGACTTCCACTGTGGAGAGGAGGACTGCGAGTGTGTGTGTGTGTGTGTGTTTCACTGCTAATTGGCAGCCAGAGTTTCTCCCAGTTTAACCAGCGGTGCAGGTTTAAGTGGCTGATAGCTGTCTGGCCCTCGTGTTGTTCTGCTGCCCTGAATAATTGATAAGTCAGTTATATTATTAGCCCTCAAAGACAAAACGCATCAACCAAACTCGAACTGAGTGGAGCGAGAGGAGTGAGTGGCGGGAGGCGAAATGTCTCAGCTGATTGTCTTGAGGTGTCTTATTCGGGATTCGGGAGTTGCCGGTGCTTCTGCCAGAAATGTCAGCCTGCTATCTTTGTGTGACATTTCGGTGATGGAGGAAGCAAACTGCACAATCGCTGCAAAAAAACCAAAACAATAACCCTGAAAAAAACAGGCTTTCTCGCTCTCTGCTTGCGTTCATTTCTGTCAAAATCCATCATTAAGCTGAAAAGTATGTCAGAGCATAAATTTCAGCGTCTTAATACAACCAGATATTAATGTTGAGAGTCCGACTTTTAATTGTAAAGAAGATGAGCACAGTCCCACTAAGGAACACAATGGAGGGAGAAGGTTAAAGGGAGAGTTCACCCAAAATGAAAATTAAATCATTATCTACTAACCTTCATGCCCACTGAAGGTCAGACTTTATTTTTGCTAGTCTGCAAAAACACAGCTGGAGTTTCACAGGAAAACAGCACTGCAGAGTCTCCAAAACAACGGGAGTGAATGGTGACCGGTTTTCAAATGGGAAAAAAACGACCCCCTCCTAAAGCCACGACAAGACAGTGTGCACGCGCACATGAACGTGGCTCCAAGCTACGAGGATCTATAGTGAAGATTCTGGCTAAAAACATGGTGCAAATTATGTTTTAAGAGTCAACTTGGCAAGTTGGAGCTTTAGGAGATTTAAACTACACCAGACGAGCAGCATGGAGGCATTTTATTCTGTTGGCTGTTGTTTTTTCCTGTGAAACTCAAGCAGTGACTAAAAAACTTCAACCCGACCCTCAATCGGCATGAGGGTGAGTAGATAATGACTGAATCATCCCTTTAAGGATGTTTATTAGATGGAAAACATAACATAACATAATGTTACAATTAAAAACAGATGCATTTTTAACTAAATGGTCCCCAATAACTTTCTTTATTTTCTCTTCTGACTGATTGCTTGATTGCTTTTGTTTTATTTCATTCATATTTATTTTAGAATTATTTCTATATATATACTTTTCCCACTTACTTATATTTTTTTTCTTATTATTTATTTACTTATTTACTCTGTATGTTAACATATTTTCTTCCTGTCTATTTATCTGTTTTCTCTGAGTCATGGATGAAAAGTATTAGAGTCTTTGAACCTCTTTATATACTGTAAGACTGTTAGAAAGAAACAAAAAAAGAAAATTCAGCGTCGTTACCCCAGCAGGCGCCGATGAACATCCTCTGGCGGGCGGCGGGGTTGGGGATGGCTCCGTTGTCGTGGATGAGGGCGGGGTCGAAGGTCACACCGTCGACATACAGGGTCACCGAGGGGAACTGGACGCTGAGTGAGAGGTGATGCCACTCGCTGTCACACACCTGTTGGACGGAGAAAACATGGAGTCAACACGGGACTGGACAAAGGACGCAGATGGGACATCTTACAGGGGTTAAAGGTCGATTTACTGGTTTGTGATCATCAGTGGTGGAAGAAGTATTCAGATCTTTTACACAAACAGACTACAAAGAGTTTTTAACTGGCTATGAAACAGTCTTAACACCTGCCACCAGGTCAGATTCTCCTTCAAATCAGATAAAACGATTTACGACACGCAGACCTGAAGAGCCTGTGTTTACTTTTACCCTGGTAAAGGTAAATTAGCCACTTAAAGGAGACTTTGACTTAGATAATTCTATTTTTGTCGTGATATTTGTGGTTATGGCAGTAGAAACACTACCACTTGTCTCCAAAATCAACTAAATATGAAAGTTCCTTGTAGTAGCTTTGAGAAAACAGTACCTGTGAAAGTAAAAGTATCAAAAGTAAAAGTACTCTTTGTGCATAAAAATGGCTCCTGGGACTGATTTATCATAATTAAGATCATTATATATAACATTATTGTTAATGTGGGAGCTGGTGTCGACTACTTTCTGTACAGTTACGTAGTTTTGGCCTGTCAGTGGCTCTTAATCAAAGGGTTGGCCTCCGCTCCGAAGGTTCTAGAGCTGCAATGATTAATCAATTAATCAATTAGTAGTCAACTATAAATAAAGCAGCAACTATTTTGCTAATCGATTAGTGAGTTTGAGTAACTTATAAGAAAATAAAAGTCAAAATTCTCTGATTGCAGCTTCTTAAATGTGAATATTTTCTGGTCTAAGACCACAAACTGAACATCGAGACACGTAAAATTTTAAGCTGCAGCCTGACGAGGGTCACGAGATAAATCTGAGACGTTGTGAGATGATTAAGCAGGTAAGTAAGAACCTTGAACATTTATTTAAAGTGGCCACATTATTGCTCATTTTCAAGCCCATACTTTTATTTTGAGTTTCTACTTGTTTTCCACTAACTAACACTTTGATTTTCATTCATCATCGTTGTCGCTCTGTGAAAACAGTTGAGACAACTCGAAACTTCAAGACAACATACTGCAATAGATTTTTTGAGTTTTGAGCCCAACTCAAACTCTTAAGTTTTGAAAAAGTTTTACCAAGTTTTCACTTTCTTTCGATAAACTTTAGAAACCCCAGAAAATGGATTTTTCTTTAAAAAATTTTTAAGTGAAAGTGAAAGATGAAAAATTTTAATATTTTCAATTTAAATTAAAATTATTAATGATTCTTACATTTGCCAAAAATATGTAGCCTATAAACTAAATTAAAAAATAAAAATAATAACTAAAATGTGCATCATAGCCTGCGTCTATGGCTCGATGCTTTTTCCTCTAAATTTTGACGCTGGTTAGTCTTCTTGAGTCTCCGTAAGCTCGCTGTGGAAGTCAAATAAAAAAATTTTAAAAAAGGATTCAGGGCAAAAGAGAGATTTTAATAGTTGCAGCTCCAGACAGATTTATTTTTTCCTTTTTCTGGCCCCAAAAAATAACCCGAACCTGCTCTTTGTAAAGAGCCACACAAGTTTCTGAGCCACCAGTTTAGTCTTTAACAACGTGGTTTATACAACAAACCAAATATTATTTCTTAAAATGAAATAAAATAAAATCTTAAATCTGAGAAGTATTACATAACTACAGCTGGCAGGTAAATGCAGTGGAGTAAAAAGTATAAATAGAAATGCAGCACTTTGGTAAATGCACTGAGGTACATTTCACCATCTGCTGTACACAAATTCCTGCACACACACACACACGTTTGAGTTTTCCGTATAGATATATGACGACATCAGAAGGAACACAAAGAGGAAAGATGAGGGAATTATACTGACAGACACAGGGGCAGAAAAGAAAGACCGGGGTAATAAGATATGGTGGTTCAGACAGGAGGGATTTGACAAATCTTCTCTGTATCAGCTCAGCATCTTTTAATCCATGCTGCTTCAATCTGTCTGGGACCAGTGGCTACAGTCAAAACAAACCCCCCTCTCTGACCCCCCCACTGAACCCCCCACCACCACACCAAACCACATGCAGGTACGTGTTTCTGTCACGTGATCAAAAGACCTCACTTTGAACCTTTACATGCAGGTTTCAGACGATAAAATATGAATATGATGCTGAGAACTGTGTTGTATATAATTCATATAATTCACGTAAGGAGCAGAAATCTTGAGATGTTGAAACCGCCTGAATGATAAAGAAAATTAGTCCCATTTGTTTTCTATTGTAGTCCACATCTGGGACTGCATATTTAATTTACCAAGATAAAAACAGAAATTGATTTTGTGAAGATGGATGATGCACAAAGGCCGCGTTGGCTGTTCGCATGGAGACATTAAAAGTAGCCAGTTACTTGGAGAAAGCCTGGAGATAAAAGGAATAAATCCCCTTATCACGATAAACTTTGGGGCTTGCAGCGGTTTTCTTTCTCAGGTGAAGTTTCTCCACATAAATATATCATTTAAGTTACTTCTGTTCTTTTGTTGCATCTCCTCCGTGTGAGTTTTAATTCCAAGGTGCAAACACCAGAAGAAACAAGCGAGAACATCAAAGCTAAGAGTTGCAGAGTTTCCCCCCAGTACCTGCTCCAGTTTCCACAGGAACTTGACGGGCCGTGCGGCCGAGACGTCGGGCCAGTAGAAGAGAGAGAGGCGGCAGCCGTGCACGGAGAGGGAATAGTGGGAGAAGGAGTCATCTGTAGAGCAGGAGAGCAGAGAAACAGAAAATAATTGGTGGGTCAGCTCGGTCCTGTCAAACCGTCTCGGCGCTAGCAGGCAAAAAATCTCCAGAGAATAACCTCAGTAAGAAATAAGAAAGCGCAATGAATTTATGATAGATTTTAATCTTGGTTTTATCTTTGTTTTGCTGAGCACGCTGCTTTTTAATCACCGCAGCCCGCAGAGTCGTACGATTGAATATATTCACACGATACACTCAATATTCTGCCCGGCACAATTACAGCGTGTTACTGTTCTTCTGCTGCTCCACTTGGCTGCTCAAGTGGAGCAGCTGGGTTTAAGTGTCTCTCTCAAGAGCACCTTGATATCAGTTGTTGAAGCTATAAACAGTTTTACTTTTTTTTTTTTTTTACCCCCTGCAGTTGTGAGAATGTGAGTAGATAACCTTCTGGGGGTAAGTTATCTGATGTGTGAATGAAAAAGCAAAGACTTTCCAGTTTTTCCCACTAAATGCTCGACACGTTCACAAAACACTCTAATGTTACACCAACAAGGATTTCTTCTTTCAAACGCAACTAAATAGTGGTTTAACTTTAAATTAGTGTTGTACCAAACTTTAAAACGAGTTTAAAAGACTCTCTCTTAGTTTTTACTCTAAACCTCGATTAAATCCAATTCTGTTGCACCAAAACTTTAAACTCCAATTTAAAATGTGATCCAATATTAATTTGAAACTTACTCATGAGGAGGTTTAACTTTTCAAACAGCTGCCTTTTTGAGATGGATTGAGCAAATCACTTCTCTGCTGAGCAATCATGAGTAAGCTAACTAGCAACAAGCGCTCCCTCGCTAGCAAACAATAGAACTTTTTTTTGCTAGCTAGCAACAATATTAAGTTGTTAATTTAACATTTTAGTTAGCTAGCAAACAATATATCTTTTTTTCACTTTTTAGCTACAGCTAGCAAACAATATATACTTTGAAAAAACTTTTAGCTAGCTAACAACAATAATGATCATTTTAGCTAGCGAGCAACAATATTAAGTTGATATTGTAGCATTGTAGTTAGCTAGCAAACAATGCATACATTTTTTAAACTTTTAGTTAGCTAATGACCAATAATTATTATTTTAGCTAGCTAGCAACAATATAACGTTTTTTAAACTAGCAAGCAAACAAAACAATTTCTTTTACTTTTTAGCTAGCAAACACTTTTAACTAAAGCTTTTTAGCTAGCCAGCAAATACTGAAACATTTTGTTAAGGAATACAGAGCCAATTGTTTTGTTGTTGTTGGGTTTTTTTTAAAGGATTAAATTAAAACCAATTTAAAATGTGATCCAGTCTTAACTTTAAACTTTGCAAAATGGCTCGTTATGTGAGATGGATTGAGCAAAATAATCAAGTTTCTTAAAGAAAGTTAAGGGACAGGGAGTTTAATTTCTCTCAAGAAATGGTTCTGCAGGGAAACTGTTACAGAGCTGAACAGGAAGATTGGACCAGAGGATGGATGGGAACCTGTTTGTCCTACAAAACTCCACTGTGCCAGCTAGCAAACAGTGTAATGTTGGTGAAGGAATATCCTACAGAGCAGCATCTACTTTTATCCTGAGGCCTATTAGGTCCCAGCACCACAAACTGATTTTACTAAACTCTGGTTAGAACTAATCTTAGATTCACTTAATCTTTGTTGGTGCAACCCAGTCCTAAAATTCCTTTAAATCTCATTAAAGCCACTCTTGTACGATATAACGCACCGTTCCTAACAGTGCTGCACACAATCGTCTCCTCCTCTTTGCGATTTCCTCTGGTCTGAGTGGTTGCAGGCTGAATGTTGGCACCACCCCTTCGCATCCACAGCTGCAGGGTGAAGTGGTCGCCCGATAACGCCGAAACAACCGAATCTGGCACCACGGCAACGTGGTTGGACCCATTGAAGGAGAATACCAGAGATGAATCGGAAGAGGGGAGGGTGGGCAGAGCTGAGGTCCAGTTGGCAGCGGGAGAAGGAGGTGGGAGGAGGTCTACTTCACCCCTGACAGCACCTGATAGGAGAAACAAAAGAGAGGATGTTAATTTTTAAAAAAAGGGATCCTGCCCTCTGAATATTCAGGTGTTGTGATCTGTAAACCGGGACTCACCGCACAGTCGTCGCACAGATCTGTCAGAGTAGCTGTCTCTGTCGCAGCCCTTCCCGATGTGGCCGGTCTGGAGCTCTACGGTGGCCTGGATGTTCCACACGGTCTCTTCACAGGTCTCCAGATGCAGGCTGGGGAACAGGGGGATGCTACCAGACCCAGGGGTGTACTCCACACGTTTGGTCCATCCTGGGGAAAAAAATGCAACATGACATGCAAATCACAACCTGACACACACATCTGGATTTTTTTAAAATGATGGGAACAAATAATATATGCACTAATTTTCAAGAACAGCACATTTTCACAGCTTGAGTCAGCTTGTTTCAGGGTTTTTTTGTACAATCGCTAACATCCTTTTGTGTGATCTGCGCTCACATTTTCAAAATCCTAAACATAATTAGCACAACATCTGTCCATTAACCAAATTCATGTTGTTTTCACAGAATGTGCAGCCAATTAACACATTTCTAAAATGCTTAAATTACAAAAAATTACCAAAATTATGGCTCTTTCTTGTCTGCACACAGCATGCCAGAAATGAAAACCTAATGTTCCTTAAATATAATATAAAACCTGTACTTTTCCAACAACAGCAGGTTATAAGCTTCATTAAAACGGCTAATTAACAATGTTTTAATGAACAGATCATTAAAACATGGAGAAATAGATGTTTTACTGTCAGTTGTGTAAAATAGACCAACCACAGTTGATTTCAGTTTCAGTCAGAGACACACCCAGGTGCTAAAGTTCTTTTAATTACATGGACATAAATGATGAAAAGAGGAGTTTTTCTTTTCTTTTGTTTGTTTTAAAACCGTGTTTGTGTATTTTATGGTCTTTTCTTTATACACATTTTGAACGAGACGCTTCGCATGATGGATTTTCTTTTTGTTGCTCACTGGCAGCAATTACATGTTGCTGATGCAGTGACGCTTTTACTGAGGCAATTCTGACGCTTATTATTAATTTCTACTGTACGTTTGGTGACACTTTACATGGTTATGACAGTGTAATGGCAGCCTTATGCACACCCCTTCAATTAAAGTATTACCATGAATTCTGTGAAGTAAAGATGACTCATTCACTGCCAAAAATACACACATTCAACACTCAATCAAAAAATGTTGAGTGGTTTACAGTAAAAGGAAACTGAATTACTTAAAAAAAAACTATGAATTTCATATTGTCAGTTGTATGTAGGTAGAACTGAAACTTGCAATTTTTGTGATGCCATCAAAAAAAAAGTTGTTGTGCTATGATTGACTGTCTGTTCCTCTTGGAAAGAAAACTTGCTGTTTTGAAAGAATGATTTGACATTCAGTCAAAAGGTTTGCTGTGTTTTGATAAAGTTTTTTGCATTCTCAGTCAATTTCATACTCGAACTATTTACAGAACTATACAGACTCTCATTCTCTACTGACCCTTTTTAAAAAATAAGATACGATACGATACGATCAGACAGAACTTTATTCATCTTGATGCAAATTCTTGTGACGGAGACTGCTCCAAAACTAAAGTAAATAATTACAATAAAATATTAAATATAAGGTGAAACATTAAGCGTATAAGGAGTAAATGCATGTAATTAGAAGTTATATTGCACCAGATAATGAACGGAAAATTGCACAATATTAAACGTAGTATTGTGCACGAGGATAATAATAAAATGAATGAATGAAATGTAGAATTGCTATTTAGAAAATGTCAGTTTTGAGAAGGAAATTAACTGTAAACTGTAAATAAATAAATAAATAAGACCAAAACAAACTGTAATGCAATTTCACACTCAAACAATTTAAACTATTTATCTGCCACACTTTCACACGGGCTCTCGTTCTGTTTGTGTTCAGAGTTCCAGCCTGTCTGGTTCACTGACTGACCGATAAGATGGACCTTGAGAGAGTCTCCAGTCTCATGACGACACTGAGCGGAGAGACACATCGACGCTCATGTAATCCGCTGCCTTCCTGTCTGGTGTCATGATGACATGAACTCGTGTGCATCTCACTCATCTCGATACATGTTCAACGACATGATTCATCTTAGAAATAGCTAAAGATTCTGTGCGATGCAATTCATCCCTGTCACGATACGATACGACACGATGTAATATGTGAATCTTCACATTTTGATTCTGTTAATGTTACATTTATGGGGCGCTATTAGTTGCAAGAAGAAATCCTGATAGTGTTACTGAATCCAGTAATAATAAAGACAGAGAGAAGGGGACATTACAGCGGTGTTAACATCTTATTAGGAGTCTCACTTGTAGCTTAAATGAGAATCTGTGAACGAACTTTAAAACTGTTTATAAAATGCATTTGATATTTCGATGACGAGTGCTGTGGTTTCGATTGAATTTGACCGTGTAGAGGAAGTGGGGTGCGGAGGAACAGTGATGCTACATGTCTCTCATCTTTCTTTTAAAAAAGAAGACAAACTTATTCCACACTCGCGCATAATGAAAGTTAGTTGGTGCGACGTCAGCTCTTTCACCGTCTGTTTTGAGGAAACGAAGAGGAGAGACAGGGGAGGGAGGAGGGAGCGCTTGTTTTTGTGCGAGCGAGGCGGCAAGCAAATCAAACTCATTGATTGTGCAGCTTTGTTAAAGTCTGATTAGTCAACGACAGTATTCTGGCTTCATGCCACTGTTGGCTAGTTTTTCCCCCACATTAAAAACACAGCGCTATGGGTGTGTTGCAGCTTGTGGACATGAACCCCATTAAAACATATTCTTCCAAATACTGTCAGAATTTTGCCGGCTGTGATTTCGCCTCCTTTGTCACTCGTTCCTCTGTGTTTTCAGCAGCACTGCTCCTCCGCTTTAACCACGAGTCCTGTCGTTTGAGTTGTCAAGGCGGCAGTGATTGACAGGTGATGCCATGTGCCAAGTTGGGTCAAACCATCCTGGTATGGGGGGGACTCGGGGTATTTTTTTAATTGAATACTAGCCTGAATATAAAATTCTGCGTATGAACTCATATAACACTGTTGCTATGAAGAACAGACTGTTGCTATGGACACAGTTCTGATCATAGACTCTGGAGGAACAGTACAATTATTGTTAAATCACTAAAATTATTTTCATTTAATGTTTTGTGTCAAATTATTGATTTTATTTGGTGTATAACCACTTAACAGGCAGGATAATGTTGAGTGAGCAGGTCACTACTATGAATTAAACCCATAAAATCATTTTAAAATTAATATGTTGAGGGGTTTTTTTTTTTTCGCAAGGAACCATATGATAACCCCCGCTTTGTATCGGGGGTTCTGCATCATCCTGTTGGGATCTATTTTACAATAACGACATGCTCACTGCACATTATCCCTTACATATTCAGGTGAGAACAATCAAGGCTTCACAAGTTTAAGTACTATAAGATAAGATAAGATAAGATAAGATAAGATAAGATAAGATAATCCTTGACTGATTCAAACATGTACGTATATATCTTTAATGTACTTATAGCTGAATAAATATCAAAGCAGCTGGAAACTGACATGTTAAAATCTAAAATTGTGTAGAAATTTTATTATATTCTGGAGTTAAAATGAAAAGAAACAAACCAGAGAGGCTGTCAGTAAAGTGCCTGCTCTTCCTGTAGAGGTGTCAGGGAAAGTGTAGCAGTAGTGTGTATGATCCTATAAATAAACTGTCACAGTTTAATTAATTAAACCGTCACTTGATATTACTTAACGTCAGCACTACCTCTTTAAAGCTCAGCTCCTGATATAAACACGGAAAGGTGATTCATCT
>JAJHUR010077828.1:0-79245 GCA_027495735.1 Lutjanus campechanus | reverse complement strand
TCCTCAGGCATCGCGGGCGATGCAGTTGATTCGTAAGATCGGTCACGGGTCTGGGGTTACCTTCAAGACTCGATCATCAGCCTCTCCCTCCTCTGTTCGTCTCGTTTAATTTACATTCATGAATAATATGGATATATATAATATATAATGTGGCCTTCAGTTGAAAAAAACACGACAAGAGGAACATTTTCTGCTGTGGATGTGACGTGTTCGTCATGTCTATAACCTGATTATTAAAGATTTGGCTCTCAGCATACTGTTTAGGGTGCTTTCTCTTCAAGTGATTGAACAAGTTTGTCGTGTTTCCATCCGATGTGCGAACCGTCTCTGTGCAAACTTTGCAAATTACTTTTGTTTGCGTTTGTCATTTGAGGAAAAGCCAAACCAATTCATGGGTGTTTTTTAGCGACCAACTACAACAAGAAATTGTGTCACTGCCCCTAATTCGCTATGATTGGTCGGTCAGGTCAGTAATATGTCTGGTGCGTCGGTGCATCAGCATAGAACTGCAATTTATAGAACGTGACCTAGACGATCTATACTGTCTCCTCATTTTGGCAGATCGTCTACACGTTCCTTCACGATCTAATATCGTCATATCGCACACCCCTACATTTGATGCATAGTTTCAGTGTTAAAACTTATAAAATAATTGCTAAAAAAAAATAATTTAAAAAAAAGAACTACGAACTAGTTCATTTTTGGAACTGTGAACTTAGTTCAAAATTTTGAATTATGAACTATGAACTGAACTAGTTCATTTTAAAATTTGTGAACTGAACTTTGAACTAGTTCATGTAGAAAGTGAACTTTCCCAACACTGATCTTAGTGTTACCTTTGACACCACTGACCATGATATCCTATTACTGAGACTCTAACACTGAATTGGCATTAAAGGAGTCGCACTAAACTGGTTTCAGTCCTACTTATTGGATTGATCTCAGTTTCAACATGTTAACGATGAATCCTCTACGAACATTAAAGTTAGTCCACAAGGTTCTTTGCTGGGACAAATTCTTTTCACCCTATATATGCTTCTTTTAGGAAAATTATTAGGAAACACTTCCATCCTTATGCAGATGATACCAAATTAAATCTATCAATCAAACCAGACAAAACCAATCAGCTAGCTAAACCTCAAGCATAAAAACCTGCAACTTTGTTCTGCTGAACTCAACAAACACCTCACCACCTATCATCATACCAAATTCCATTTTCAGTTTTAACATTTTATAGTTTCTTTGCTTACATGTCCTGAAGAATATTTATCAGCTACTTTTCAAAATCCATATGAACCACTCTTCACATTAGCGTACATGTGATCCACCACGCAGCACTAACTTAAAAAGAAAATATGTTGCTTTTAAAGCTGGTTTGCTTTTTACTCAAGTTATTTTCTTTTTCCAAAATGGTGATGAAGAACGCCAAGAGCAAACACCAGGAGTTGATCTTTTACTAAAACCATTTTATGATTGGTGTGTTAACTACATGTGAAATTAATCAGAGCACACAAGGCCAAACTGTTACTAAGTTTCCATATGACCATTTACTGACAAGCAAAATGGAGTCCAGTACAATGAGCACTCAGCATAAGCACTGGGCTACATTACACCACTTCTGGCAAACTTCACAAAGAGCAATGA
This sequence comes from Lutjanus campechanus, assembly GCA_027495735.1. Classification (NCBI taxonomy): domain Eukaryota; kingdom Metazoa; phylum Chordata; class Actinopteri; order Lutjaniformes; family Lutjanidae; genus Lutjanus; species Lutjanus campechanus. The sequence continues at coordinate 77,601 of JAJHUR010077828.1, read as the reverse complement.
GAAAACAGCATCACCATTCTGTTTTAGCTCAGCTAAAAACTAAAAAACACTGAATCCGTCAGCATGTTTGCACGTCATTCACTTCTGAACCTGTACAGACAACGTCACTTCAGCGGTCTCTCCTCTGATCCTCTCTGATGTTTGTGTGGGTGTCTGAGAAACAGTGAGACTGTAAATGTAGTTTAAACTCTCACACAGAGCTGAAACTAGCGCACACACATTATGTTAATAGCCTAACATAAATAAAGCATTTGATTTCTTTCACTGGGGGAAGGCAGGCCACCTTCCCAAGGCAATGGTAGGGGAAACACTGAAGACTATTCTTAGATTAAATATGGTTTAGATAATCAAACACAGAACTGTGCGGTTGCGTAGGGGTACATAAGTGTGTACGACTGCTGTGTTTTGGGTAATCAGGATTAGGAACTTTTGTCTTCACTCTGCCTTGGAGGCCATTATGGCCTGGTGTAACAGGAAGTATACTGGTAACTGTACTGTAGTAACCTGCAGTTCAATATACCTTAGAAAAACGTGCCACATTTGTTTTCATTTAGAGTTTGTTTCCAGTATTATCATGCTGCTGTAATCAGTACCTTGATGTCGATGCCTCGGGCTGAGGAACCGTTATTGATGAACCTGGCAGGAACCCTCGAGGCTAGGTCGGGTTCTTCTCGACCAAAACCAAGATTTAAGAGGATTTCCTCAGGATCCTCCTCGTACAGGTCCAGCAGCTCTGACACACTGTGGACACACACACAGACAGTCAGCAACAAAGTTAGAAAGTTAGTCAGCCGGTCAGTCAGTTAGCTGGTGAGTTAGTCTGCTGGTTAGTTTAGTCTGTCTAACCGCAGGGTAAGGAGGATCTCCTCTGGGTGCTCCTCTGACTGCTCCAACACCTCTGAAACACTACGAAGACACAGACAACCAGTTAGTACTTCTCACACACAGGTTGTTTTAGTGGGTTAGTCTGTTAGTGAGGTAGTTGGTTAATTCTTTAGTTAGTGAGGCAGTTAATAAGTGTAATGGCTCCGCCCCTTCCCAGCTCCCCAACAGTCTCACCTAGAAGAGAAGAAACCAGACCAGCAGCAGAGGATCAGCCCATCAAGGATCTACCAAAGTTTTTGTGTGGCCCAACTGGAGCTCATTTTGCAGCAGCCTTTTAAGAAACCTGCATTATTGGTTATTTTACCTCACTAATTCATCACTAAAAGATACTTTACCTAATGTACTTCCAATGTAAGTGGTGGGGGGGGCAAACTTCACAGCCCTCCTTCTGTGCTAAAATGTATCCACACCTTCTGAAGCTTACATGAGGTATGAGGGATCTTTTTAATGCCCAGTATGGTCAGGAAGAATTATCACAGGAAGCAATAAATGTTTCATGTTTACAAGGGCACCTAAATATTGTTTGAAAAATTGTGAATTTATCTTTCAATTTAGCTAAAGTGGCTCCATGAAGCTCTGGGAAGATCAGTCCTTCAATCTGCTGCAAAACTTTGTCACACTGAACACAACCCAGAAATCTGCCCAGTCATAGCCCATTACGAACTATTTACTACAATACACCATTCAACTCCAACTGCTGGAGTCCTGCACAAACCCTGGCACCATCAGCCCCACCCCCTGCTCTGACCTCTTCACCTTGCCCTGCTGACCCACCACCACCAAATCCATCAGCCTTCCAGCAGATCAAAAATACAAACAATACATCCACCAGTTAGTTCAACAATAAATCCTTCAGACACAAATCTACTCATGCACCTTAGACATCAAGATGTAATTAGTTTATTAACCACATCTGCTTCAATGATAGAGATCTGTAACATTTTCAACCCAAATTTCTGACAGAGCAGTGACACTATGAGCTGTTATTGTTATTAAAACCAGCCAAATTTCACTGGTTCATGTCTTTACTTCTGACAGTTTCAGAAGAAAGATGCTTTAGTTGGCTAGTGAGAAAAAACAAGACTCTTTGGCCAGAAACTAACATATTTATATGTTAATATTATTGCTTATATCATATTGTCGTATATTAAGTGGTTCCCAATGTTGTTTGTGACCTCTTCAAATGAAGCAACCTCTGACCATGGCCAGACTTTTGAGGCACATACCAATATTTAAGAATTACAGAAAAAAAGACAGATATCTTTTTTTCAAAAATAAATAACAGAAAGAAATATTTTCATAAGATGTTTTACACATTATTAACAATATATGCATTAAGACGAATATTGTACAGTTAAAAAATAAACCTGTAAACCGTAATGTAACATAATGGAGACACAGTCTCTAAACAACTGGTTCAAAACCTGGGGTCCAGGCCAACCTCAGGGTGCGACAAAAAACACAGAGGGTTGGCAATGCTTTGCCTGCTATCAGGTTGTTAAAATTAGATTTGACAAGTTAACTAAAATGATCAATTTCTACAAAAGTTTGTATTCAAAAATATTTAAAAAGATGTCATATTTTTTGTCTACACTAAAAATTTGTAGCCTGCATGTACTTAGTAGGCAACAGCTCTATGATATTCAAGCTCTGTGACAATGAATCATTATTATTCTTTCGCTAAGGATGAGTGTGTACAAGCCTACTCTGTTTGCTTGTTAAAAGAAAGCTATCAGGAAGGAAAACTGGTATCAGAATATCTCTACTAAATTACACCAAACATATATTATGTACACAATGTGAAGCAGCAGCAGCATGTAATGCTGTGTTTGCATTAGCAGTAACTTTCCACGGCTCTGATACGGCTGCAGTTAAGCAAACGGTAAACAGTGAGGCTGACATCAATGAGATAAAATTACAAACAGTGGATTACATGCACTGTTTCCTGTGAATCCCTAATGTATGACAAGACTATTCAAAACCAATGCGGGAATGGTCTCAGACACAAAAAATAAAAACTTGTATATAAAGAATGTAAATATTCTGACTGGCTATTGCTGAAAAAAAGCATCAACCATCATATATATAATAACATCAAAAACAGGGTTTGATTTCATGAAAATCTCATGGACTATAAGGGAAGAATGTTTTTCCTGGTCAGATTGTTTAATTTGAAGGATTTTTGGGACCTGAAGAGATGGAAAGTATTTGGTGTATTTCGTGCAACTAAATATTATTTTTACATTCTTTAATCATGTTGTCAGATATCATCTTGGGACCCCTTGTTCAGGAACCACTGTTCAACATGCCTGTGTCTCAAAAGTTTTTGTTTCTCCATAGTGCCATTTAATTGGTTTGAAATGAAGTTTATTAACAGCCCTTTGTGTTTCCGCCCTTCTCTAGCCCTCTCTCCATTAGTCTGACTGAAGACTGACAAGGTGAACTGACCTCGACACTGTGCTGCTCTTTCCTGATCCTGTGGAGTTCATACTTCTTCCTATTTCTTTATATCGACTCCTCTTCTGCTCCGCAGCAAGACCAAAACTGCACACATACATTAACATACACAAACAAGCAGAGACATTAACACAGGACATCAAGCTATTAACTGAATTTAAAGAATAAAATGAAAGTGAACTCACCAGGAGTCAGCTTTATTGTTACTGGACTGAAGATGGTTGGCTGCAGAGAAAAACAAGGAAATTAAGATCACTCATATATCACTGAAAATGAATGAAGGAAGGCATATTAGTCTGCGAATATGCTTTTTTTAAAATCAATAATTAATCTGTCAATATATTTTTCTGAATGATTGATGAATAATTTAGTCAATACAAGTCCAAAAAGAGTGAAAAATGGTTTCATCCAAACTAGGTCGGAAAACCGATAGACGCTGGGCTGTGGTGAGAGTGATCTCTGTATTTAAAGAGTGTGGAAGATGGTGTGATTTGTAACATTTTTAAAACCAAAAACACAAAAGCAAAAGTGTAAGAAGGGATGGATGAAACTTTATCTGCTATAAAATCACCTGTAAACGTTAGCATGTGTAATTAGCTAATTAGCTTAACACAATGTTGTTTCTTAATTTGCATGACTTAAATTATCACCTAGTCTGACTTTAGCCTCAGTCACCTGGAAATATGAAAAAGTTATAGTCGTCATTAACAGAAAAAAAGAAGAAGGGAAAGAAGGTGCCTTTGTCTACCTCAACCCATTGTTTCAAAAATTACTAAGAATTTTGAGGGTGACTGTCTTTATACCTTCATAATGCTGAAACTGGGCAACGTTCATCCTGTCAGAGAACTGAAAGTCATCACAAGCTGAAGGTGTGACTGTTACGTGTTGGGACCTGCCACTGTAAGTTTGAGCGTCTCGCTCTATTTTCCACTTCATTTCAGCTGAATTTCTTCTTCTTTCTTTGAATCCACGTGTTCTTCTCTCGTGGAAAACTGGATTAAAGGAGCGAAACATGACAGCAACTCGACTCCTCACATCAATTCACTAACTCACTTCCATCCTATTCACATTGAATCTTTTAATCAACTAATTCACTTCCATCCAGTTCATGCATTCACACTTTAATCCCTCCCATCCTGTCCTGATAACATTTGACATCATTACAGCCCGTTAGGATCTGTTCAAACGTGACAACTCCCAAGTCTTCTGCACCTCTAAGGTATTTCTGACAAATGTCATTGTCAACATTATTAAGGCACTTACTGTCAGGATGATTTAGGCTGATGACAAGAAGTAGACAGAGCCACTTAACTAAAGAGGCTGCTAAGGTTCCTAAGTGTATTGGCATATCACAAAAGAAACAAAAGAGGAAGATCGTCTGCGTACATGTGTGGGTACAAGGAGGACAAAAGAGGAAGACAGAAAGCTCAATAAAGGGTGCACACTCCACAAACTGAGCACCACAATTCTTTTTCCCCCTGGTTTTCTGTTTTTTCTAAAGCTTCTTATGATGTTCAACATTTCACTTTGTTGAATATCATGTTTAACTGTTGCTGTAACCGTGTTTTCCCACAGGTACTATCACTTAACCATTTTTTCTCACGTTAACACTTGATTACATTTATGGTTCCAATTATGTGGCTTAACAACCCTTTAGCTGTAAAACTCCAGTGATAACAGAGACAGGTGGCGGGCCAGGTTCTAAGAGGGTCCAAAAGCAAGACTGTGCATCTCCATGCACACCTTCAATTTTGATTCATGTTTGTGCAGCAGCACCATGTACAGAACATGTGTGCAAAGGGGAATGTAGATCAGCAGATGTGGTAATTATTAAATATTCTCTTTACCGATCTCATAGCTCTGAAACAACTGTCTGTCAGTTAAATGTGATAACCACATCCCAGCAAAACAGAAAGCTGGGAAAGGCAGGAACCCTGGTAACCAGACGTCTCCATAAAAAAGCATAATATCGAGTTACAACCGATGGTCTGATGTGTCTGATGTAGAGGTCTGTATGGTTATACTGTAGCAGCATGGTGTTGTTTTAGTTTATTTAATGAAGGAACACCATGAGAGGCTGTGCTTAACAGGCACTGCACTCTGACGCGGTGCTTCAGAAGCTGACTGTTAAGTTCTCCCCATCAACTTCATAAGATGATAATACGTCAGTGTTGTATTCACAACTTGTTGGTGCTATCATCCAAGTGGCCAAAAATCAGTGACTGCAAGTTAAAAGGATATTTAAAATAAAAGTTTGCTTTAGTCTTCTTGACCATATAATTTAAGGTGCTTATGAAATTTGGAAATATTTGTATATTGTTGAATTATGAATAAATGATGACTTCATGCTTAATTTGAATATAAGCATCTAGATGATTGTGTACCTATTGCTACTGTGATTTTTACTGTGTTTCTCTTGCAGGTTTTTAGTCTGTGGCTATGATGATGCTGGAGTCCCTTCTTGACTATGGATGGGTTTGGTTTCACTTTGTATTCAGTTCCCAGTTGGCAAAATACTAAGACTTGTTTAACTCTGATGCTAACAAATTTCTTATCAAACCTTTTATCTGTCCTCACTCTTTTTTATAAGTGATGAGCAATGGAAAACATCCAGGTAGCAGCTGCTGATTTATTTTTTTTAATTTTTTTTGTTTTGCTGACTGTGACTGGTTAAAATGAAGAAAAAGTACCGGCAGCAGATTAGATCAGATGTAACTAATTAACATTAACTCAGTAACCGCTAAAATAAAAAGATGCTCTGTTCTCTGGTTAATGTGCCTTCTGCAGCATTTATCTGTAGTCAGCCAAAGATTGTTTGATCTTTGTTTGCTTTGATGTCTTCAACAAAGAGTTTGCTGTAAAGTCTAGTCCGCCTCCAGAGGACTGGCCTCTGTCAGTGTCCACAGAGGATGAGAGGAAAATCCCGCTGAGAGTGAATATGAGTTAATGATCCTGGGCCTGATTACGTCCTTGGCCGTGTACTAAAACTATGTGTCAGCCAGCCAGTAGATGCCATTACTGACATCTTTAACATATCACTGTCACAGGAGAGGGTTTCCACCTGCATGAAGAGAGCCACCATGGTCCTTGTGCCTAAAAAGTCTGCAATGCCTGGTCTAAATGTCTACTGCCCTGTGACACTCACCCCCATTCTGATGAAGGGCTTTGAGAAACTGGTTCTCTGGTTCTGCAGCACACAAAGAACAGCATCTCAGCCAATTCTGGACCCACATAAGTTTGCATTCAGAACAAAAAGATCCACAGAGGATGCAATCTCTTCTTCCCTCCACTCAGTTTTCACTCACCTTGAGGAAAACAACACCCACATCAGAATGCTGTTCGTTGATTTCAGCTCAGCATGCAACACAATCTGTCCCATGAAGCTGGTTGGCGCACTGAACACTCAGGGCCTGAGTACCACACTCTGCAATTGGATATTAGGCTTCCTCACAAACAGACCCCAGACAGTTCAGACTGGCGGTTTCACCTCCTCCACTCTAGTGCTCAATACCCAAGTCCCCCAGGGCTGTGTCTTCAGCCCCCTCCTGTACATCCTGTACACCCATGACTGCAGCCCCCAACATGGAGAAAGCTCTATTGTGAATTTCATGGATGTGCACAGCCCAAGACAGTAGGACTCTGCAGCCCAGAACTTCATTGGTACCCATCTACCGGGCATCTGGGAGGTGAGATGACTGCACAGAGCCCAAAGAATACTATAAGATAACACTCACCCCAGCCACAGCCTGTTCACCCTGCTGCCATCAGGCAAGAGATACGGACGTTTTCACTGCCATACCATCAGACTGAAGAGCATTTTCTTCCCTCAGGCTGTGAAACTGCTCAATTAATCCTCTGCACTCTTTCATATAAATTAGTTTGTTCTATATTTTTATTTATCTATTCAGCCAATCCAATTAATCGATCAGTCAAACAAGAGGGAACTCTTGTAAATATAAATATAATCTATAACATAAATAATTATATCTATAAATAATTATATATAAAAAAGCTCATTGTATCCTTGTAAAGTACAGCTATTGCAACCACACTAGTGGTATAATGAATGTCAAAGTATCAATTAAGGTTTTGAATGTAGCGTTGTATAACTGTGGTCATATTTAATGACATGATCGCCCTAAAAATGAAAAATAAATCCTCAAACAAATCAGGTTGAAGTCATTGATTGGATTAGGTTAGTCTTTTTATTAAATCATCTTTCTTTGATGAATATAACTCATCAGTTTCATCGACAAAAATGTAATTTATGGTGCTGTTAGACTGCTGATAGACCAAACTGTTACAGTAGGTGCATGCAGCAAGCAGGAGAGCATCCAATTTTTGACCAGTGAAAATGTGTGAAAAATTAAACACTAACAAATATGGATTAAAGCAGAACATTTCATTAGAAAAAACGTGAATTTTGGAAATGATTACATCTTTTTTTTTTCCCAAGAAATTTTGACTTTTGGACTTTACAGTGTTCTGCAGTAATGGGAAAGGGTTGGATCAATAGTGTAATACTAATATTGCTAGTACTAGTGTAGCCTCATCAAGCCTAATACTGGGTTTAAACAGAATAAATACCCAAAAAAGAGCTGTGCAGCATTCAACTGTTAATTTAGAATTAATGGGGCAATAGTCAATGTTATGAACAAAGTGTTGAAGCTTTGAGGTATTCGGTACAGCCTTAAACTAAAACTCTACCAGAGAATGCTGCTCCTGAACACGATGTCTCTGATCAAATCTACACAACCTGCGACCTCTCAGCATCAACTCATTAGTATCTATTCAAACCCAGATTCCACCAGCTGACCCTCCGCCCACACACACACATGCAGCATTCCCACATGTCAGTGTTCAGTGCTTCAACATAAAGTCATTACAGACTATTGTTAACTCAATAATGCGTACAACCTCTCACTCTCACAGCCATTACTGATGTATTCACAGCAGATCAGGGGTATGATGAAAACACACAAACACGCACTTAGACGACGACCAGTCATGCATGCAGTGCGTTTCCACACCTCTGTGACTGTTGACTTTTCCCTCATGAAGAAACAGGACTGAGGAATGAAGATGGAGCGGTGTATATTCTGACACTGTTGTTTTTGGCAGACATCTGTCCTTCATTTCCAAACATGTGATCGAGCTACATTCTCATGATATACTGTAAAGGAATTCTTTAACACCACACAGGCCTGAACAATTCATCGTTTTTGTTTGTTTTTTATATCAAAATCATGATTTAAAAGAGACCACTTTTTAGATCACTAGACATCCAATTGAGGGGGAGGCGCTCACTCGTCATGAAACAATGTCTTTATTTCATGAAGTGAGACCTGAAAGCCAGTTCAGGCAGGCAACACAAGTGTGCCACCACATTTGTCTGTGAAGAATCTCAGTCTTCCAGGTCATAGTACTCACTAGGAACTGTCATAGGCAACTGGACTTTGCTTGAGGTTTTGACCAACGCTTTGAAAGAAGAGTAAAAGAAGCCATCTTTGTCGATCTGAAATGATCATCACTCAACAGATGATGTGGTCTGAGACACCACTGAGCAGCCACCTAAAATGCAGTCCTAAGATCACTACCCAGACAGGTTGATACCCAACTACATTTGGACTCATGTGACCCTAACAACTCACATGATGGCAGGCTGTGTCAACAACTCACATGTGACCTTGACGACACCTATGTCTCGCAAGGTGTTAAGAGCCCACAAGAGATTAAAAACCTGGAACTCCCCATTAGTCACTTAGAACTGAAGAACCCTCTCAGATTACAGCTGAAGCGTCTTCAAGAACTGAAGTCCGGTTGTCTACAACAAAACATCAGCATTGTTTTCATTTGTCCAACTGTTAGAGGAGAAATATACAAGTCAAAAATGAGCACTGCAGTCCAAATAGGAAGTTGGAGCTATAGATCATATATTAAATAGGTTGAATCCCTACCTAACACACAATCTATGGTTGAAGTGAGTTGTTTTCCCTCGCCCCTTTGGACTTGATGCTCAGGCAGTTTACCTGCAGGCTGCAGGGACACTGAACAGGGCAGCTCTATAACTGGACAAAAAAAAGCAACGAGTTCTACTCTGTACGTTGATCAGCTGTTTTCAACTGTCAATTGTCTTTTAACGTAAAGTTAAGCCCGTTATCCCGAAAACAAAAGTCCACTGCTCCAAAAATGACACACTCTGGAGTTTGAGTTCAGTGACACCCTGCCTTCTGCCTGCCAAACTCCATAAACATTTTGCTCAATTTTACCATTATAAACATCTACACTTTTTAAAATATCATATATAATTTCTAACAATTCACAAACAGACACTTACTCATTCTGTGAACATTCTGCATTAATTTGAACCTTAATAATCAAGACTTAATATCTTTTTGCAACAGATGAATTTAGATGTGTTAGATTTAGATCTAAGCTGCAGTGTAGGTGAAACTGGCCCCTGAAAACATGGAGTCCTGTGTTGGATTGCATTAACAATGCAAAGTAACTATGAACTTGTCCTGTATCTCACTCAACAGGTAAAGCCACCGTACCTGTCTATCAAAACCCACTGTCAACGTATGTACCGATACTAGGTAGTAGTAGCTCAGTGGGTGCCTGGTTTAGCTTGGACCAAAGTACGGAGCGTGCACTGGCAGCACAGAGAGGTGCCAGTTCACCTCCTAGGCACTGCTGAGATGAACCCCCAACTGCCCCGTCACTCTACCTAAATGCATTAAGGGGGTGAGACTACAGACACAGAGCATGCAATCTGCCCCCCGGTTTCAGACACACCTTTCTATTTCCATCACTGTCAGGTAAGCAGTTAATGATTCCACTAACAATATAATGTTTGAATCAGGCTATTCGCAACTAATTATTCAAATCATCAACAGAAAGCTCTACCAGCATCCATGTAGTCCTCTTAGTCTTTGTAACAGGACTTATCAAAATGTCAGTGTTCCTTTAGCTGGCTGACGTCAATTAAAATACAGAATTAGCAGAACAGGAGGGGAAACAATGAGCAGAGATCTGTAATCATGTTTGTATTGTAGGTTTTTCTCTGTACTGACCTTCAGCTCCCAGTGAAAGGTCATCTTCAAAGCTGCAGCCGTTTCTCAGTGCTCCTGTTCTCACACACACACACACACACACACACACACACACACACACACACACACACACACACACACACACACACAAAGTAGTAACGTTGTGAAATCCCTTCAATAACATATCCATAGATACATAGGTTATGCAATGTTTCTACCAATTATGACACATAATCAACCAGAACCAAATTCTACATTCATGAACAAGGTGTGATAACAAGTTTGAAGTATTAAGTGGAAAAAGTCAATGGAGGTGGTGTCAGTATCTTAACAAGTTTCAGACCTCACAATGTAACATGTAAAAAACAGACAGAAAATGTTGATTACCTCTGCTGGGAGAAGCACTCTGATCATCTAGAGAGGCTCCGAGGGGAGTTCTGGACAAAGGACATGGAGACAGAGTTATACACCAACCCAAACCATAAACATCTAACAAACTAGTCCATCAGTGAGGTCAGGTCAGCTCCTACACTGGACAAAAACACACTGTCTGCATCACAAGAAGGCATAGGTACATAGTAACCAGGATGTGCCAGCCCACAATGATGTGGTGTGCGTCTTCTGTTAGCCATGTGGGATCCAAAAAAGTCAGCGTTGGTGTGTTTAGCCCTTAATGCTCATCTGTTACATCAGTCGAGATTAAAATACCCTTAGCCTGACAGGTAAGACACAGTCATAAACAGGCTAGGCTCATGAGTAACAAATCAGACTAGACTATCTGCCCTTGGCTAACTTCTGGTCCAGCTGAAGGTAATAATTCCACGTGAAGCCCTGGTTGATATAAACAAAAGAATGCCAACAAACTAACTACTAACTAACCACTGAATATATGAAAATCCACAGACAACACTTTGATTATACCAAGGTTATGCCAAAGAGGAAGAAAAAGAGTCAACAGTTTGTCAACAACAAACATGGCAATGCTGTAGGAGGTTGTATTAACATACCTCTTGAGAAAGAGGAGGAAGCTGACACAGCGTTGTAGAAAGTGGTGGTCTGTGCAGACACGACATGTGGACAGGGACGTCTTTTCACTAACTAACTGACAACTCACGTCATTTCCAAAACTTTCTGAACTTTAAATCTTCTTTGTTGTGTCCTGTGGTCGTGTTTCGCTTGAACTATCGGCTACACTGCCACTGACCCCACAACTACCCAAGGTACTGCTCCGTATCCATAAGCTTTCATAAAATGTGCAGAAATATAGATTAAATGAATGCAGGTTTAGGACAGAAAGCTCTGTCCATATTTGTATCTAACATTTAACTGCCTGACCAGGTGCTGGTCAAGTGAGGGCTAACTATCACAGCGCATCACGCATGTCAGGCAAACGCTAAGTAATGCAGGATAACTGTCTGTCAGATGAACTCTAACTATACCAACGCTAACTGCCCATCAGATGAAGGATAACTATCCCCGGCTAACTTCTGGTCAATCTACCCAGAAGGCTAACTATCCCAGCGCTAACTGCCTGTCAGGTGAAGGCTAACTATCCCAGTCCTAACTGCCTGTCAGGTGAAGGTTAACTATCCCAACGCGAACTGCCTGTCAGGTGAAGGTTAACTATCCCAATGCGAACTGCCTGTCAGATGAAGGTTAACTATCCCATTCCTAACTGCCTGTTAGATGAAGGTTAACTATCCCAGCGCTAGCTGCACGTCCACTGAAGGTTAGCTATCCCTGGCTAACTCCTGGTCAACTCAGACTACCCATTTTCTCTCAGGTATTCTACTGACCAGACTGGTTGTCCCAGGCTAACCACCTGACAGATCAAGTTGACATCGGCAGTAAGCTAGCAGGTCTGAGCTGCTGTCTGCAGCCAGAGGCTGGAAACACTGTGCTGTTACACAACCTGCAGCTCTTATCAATGGGACAAACTTCATGCCACTATTCAACACACATACACACACACACTCAGATGGTTGTGTAACAGTGCGCAGCCGCAGTGTTTGCTAATCCTCCCACTTTCCACCGGCAGCCATGATGTCCTCAGGCCCCTGCCCTACAGCTGTTGCTACAGTAACCTGTAATTCTGATTCGGCTGGTAATGTTACCACGGTGACATTTCGTTACAGAGAACACGTTAGAGTGTTTTAGAGTCACAGGGTTGTGAGTGACAGCGGCTAACACTGTGTGTGTGTGATAACAGTGTTGACTCAGCAGGAGGAACCCCTCCTCTGTTTACTCTCCTTTATTTTTTCTGCCTTTCTTTCCGTCTTCTGTCAGCCTCTTCCTGCGTCTTTCTTTCCTTCTTTCCCTCTTTCTTTGCCCCAACAGCTCTTTGAGCCTATCTCTGGGCGTTGGTCTGATCCCTTTGTGTGTGTGTGTGTGTGTGTGTGTGTGTGTTCTGTGTGTTGTATGTCTAGGTGTCGGCTACGTGTCGGTTCTACGTCAGTAGCTGATAACACCGCTGCTAAATACACACACGTATGCCTCCAGACACCAGGACAAACACATCAATAAACCAGTAAGCAAAAAAACCAATTAGTGAATCTGTCACTGAACCAGTCAGTCGGGATTTAAACGACTCTTAAGTCTGTTTACTGTACTTTCCTGCTCATCACTTTCTAATCATCCATCAATTTTAGCAGTCACTGGTCTCATTGCTAAGAAAATCAACTTGCAGCAACTTGAAACTGGTTGCTGAGAAATAATCCAGCACAGCCAACATTTGCTCAGCTTTGTTTCAAGAAATTATCAAGTGCAGACTGATCTTTTCAGCCTGCAGTGCACATATGACATGTAGCAAACAGGCTAAAACAGAACATTAAAAAACTCTGATGTGGTCCTTACTGTACATTAGGTGGTGAATGGATACTGTACCTGCAATCAATCAGCCAGCTGGTGATCTTGTTAGGAACTTGCCCTGACAGAGAGAGACAGATGAGCACGTTAAAGCCATAAGCCAGCAGATGTTGTGTGTAACAGTGATTACAACACGCTATAAAGGCCTTAAAGTGGTGTCAGACTTCAGGATATCATTCTCAACTTCTCAGCTGATTAGAGTCTTAGTGATGCAATTTCACCACAGGTTACATCTGAACAAGGCACATCCAAATCATCCTCACACCTCTGTTGCTGCAGCCAGTGATTATTTAAATTATCATTCAATCTGTTGATTATTTTTCCATTAAGTTGTTTAGTGAAAAAAATTCCATCAAAGTTTCCCAGAGCCCAAAGTGACATCTTTAAATTTCTTGTTTTGTCTGAAAACAGGAAGGCAGCAAATCCTCACCCAGAAGCTGGAACAGCAAAGTCCAAGTTGTTTACAACTGAAGAAAGCCAATAAGACATGAGAATATTGTGCATGTTTTAAGGAGACAAAGATCCTACAGCCCTGCTAGTGGCTCTGTTAGGCCTTTTCCACCCACATGGAACCAGACTGGTTCACCTAATTTTAAACCATTATGAACATTTTCAATAAAAATTAATTGGTTCAGAAGCTGAAAAGTTGGTTACCCGCTGAAACCAAAAACACCAGGTTTACCTTGGCAACCAAAGTGGGTGTGTCATATTCTGCAGGTGGTTTGCATTGCGCAAGACTTTCTGTTGATGACATGCTTGATTAAAATGGTTCTGCTCAAAACTGGAGGAAACATGGACTGGTTCAATAGAACCAAGGTTCTAAGAATCTTGAACAGAACTGGAACCAGAGCTAATATATTAGGGATGTACTTTGAGCTAAATGCTAACGTCAGCTCACGGTGACAATTGCTAATTAGCACTAGACAAAAATGACAGTTGAGATTGTTGAATATGTAATTAGTTTGACAGGTATTCAGTCATAAATCAAAGTACTGGACAAATTATCGTTTAGATCTGATGATGGCGCAAGACAGAAATTAAAGGAAACACCTGAGTCATTACAATTCATCCTGTGGGGGACTTCAATATCTGAACCAAATTTAATGGCACTTAGCACACGGCTAAACCTTCTTCCCAGTTGATTTCACTGGGCACGGCACGTCTGTGCCACAGTTTTGATCTGTCCTCCACATGGGTGCGTTCCCCCACCAGCAGTTTTCAGGAGCATTTCAAAAGCAGAGCATTTTGCCCGTCTGATTATGTTGACTTGCTCATATTTTGTTGCTTTGGTCCTCTTTTCTTGCTTTTCATACTTCTACCATGGGTACATAGTTAAATTGTTTCTTTTCTGTCTGTCTTTACGATCGTGAGTAAAAACTCAAAACTCTGCGATTACTGACAGCTTGTAACTGCTTTTGCTATGAGCTGACTGGCTGTTGAAACAGGTGACGTGCTCAACAATCTAAAACCAAACACTGAGGTGAGCTGAGACAGGCCAGGTCACACTGCTGCAACTTTTCCCTGCAGCGTTCTCAAACAGTTTTGTCTCGTCATGAATGTTGGATCTAATCTGACTGGCTTTACAAAGTGAAACTTTCAGGCAACTAGTTGGATGTTGCAAATTGCATAAAACATAATTTCCTTGCAACCTGGCAGTTACATGAAGCAATTCAAAGATAAACAAAATCTCTTGCAACACAATTTAACAATTAGTGAGCTAGATTGTTGTTGTTTTTTTAAATAATAATTGTTTTCTCACTAGATCAAGTGTCATAGTAACTACATTTGCAACTTTGTATCTTATTTCGTATCATTTTCTCACAGGATAATGTCAATCCAGACATGTTGTATCTCTTTTTCTCCTGACCCTGGATGGAACACCTATCCAGAAGAATAGGAGGAACTTGAGGAGAAAACACGATCTACTGGATCCTCAAAAGAGAGATCAATGGATCATTTCACACTCGAGTCAATATGCTTGTCCCAATGAGCCTCCGGAGAGTGCAGTCACTCTTTGATTCAAGGCAAATAAACAAATAACTCTTTATTGCCATGTTCTGACATCAGCATGAAACTGTAGCTTGATATATGATTGTATTTTAGATAACAGCTCTGATTCTCATCAAAACTTTATATTAAAGCAAATAAATGTTTGTTGACAGTGTTACTGACCCCACATGAAGCCTGTGAGGATAATCTCATTCTGAAGCATCTTAAAGACCATCTTCTGTTTTATTATTTTGTTCATTTTGATGATAACCTGTTGTCAAGTTGAAATCAGTCAAAATCAGTTGAAATGTCTGGAACGTGGAATGTTTGACGCCACCATCTGACGTGTTATCAGCCTTCTGATTGTCTGTTGTGTGAAACTAGTTTCACAAAGTTGCGAATTTTGCGGCTGTTGTGGTTGAGTTTCAGACAAATTTCAAGTGTGTTGCAGAGGGCTTCACACCATGCAGCTTGACTGCAACTTAGGCTCACTTCAGTTTCAACCACATGAAAGTGCGCAAAAGTTTCACCATGTAGAGCCAGCCTTAGGCTGTTAGTGAGTAGTCACACGCCATTATTGAGTGTAAACATTAGTCGCGTGTGCCAACGGACATTTAACTCAGGGCTAGTAACAGTACAATGTGAATCATATAGCCCTGGGCTCTGGTTCACCCTGGATTAACAATGTGTGTGTGAAAAGCGGGTTAAGTTATATGTTCTAAAGACATTTCACTTAAGGCCAAAAATGTCAACGTCATGGTGGCGCTACAGGAGAAGAAAATAGTATTCATCCTCTGGGCATAGTGGATATTTGTATAAAATGTCATTAAATAGCTTTTGAGATATTTCAGTCTGGACCAAAGAGGTGGATTGACCCACCAACCCAACCATAGTTGTCAGCCATGCTGCTAAAAACAAATTGTAAGGGGATTGTTGTATTTCAGTAAAAAGGATAAAACAATTGTAATGAAACTGGAAATGTGTATGTAAATATGTAGCATGCCTCACAAGTTTAAAAATGTTTAAGACTACTGTAAGTTAACTGAAAATACAAAAGTGTATAATCAGAACAACATGGACTTGATACAGTATTGTAAACCTTTGTCTGTTGTACCTTTATACAGTACATAGGTTAAGCATTGTAAAAAAGGGTGGCATAATGAACTGTAGCTTCAGCCAACACCTGTTCAGTCTGTAGAAAATCTGTGTTATACTGTTATCTGTTACACAATCTTATAATTAGAGTAATTGTTAAGAGTAATGCAACATTATTTATACAGGAATTTGTCTACATCACCCATCCACACCCCACGTGTCCCTCCTTCAGCCTTAATGTCCTGTTAAAAAGTACAGCTAAAGAGAAGATGTGGTTTTCCCCCATTCTTTTCAATAGAGTTTTCTCAGAACACTGTCTGGGAGACATTAGAGGAACTGTAGCATAAATACAGCATGAGAGCTGTGTTCTTGAAGTTTTAAAACAATCCCAAAACAATATATCTTCCAATATTTGTTTTAAACTTAAAAAAATAAATTAATAAATAAACTTGTTGGAGTTTTTAAGTTACTTCAGACACACAACACCACTGGCCTCTCTGTTCTGCCATTTCTTGCTACTTATCAGCCAACATATACAGCAACACTGATATAACTGTCTGACTTTGGCACTCAGCTAAAGTGGGCTGCAAAGTGAATATTGCATAAAATTAGATTTTCACAGTAAATATAGGGTTAATGTTAAATATTTTTGTTTTTAAAAGTATAGTTAACATTTAAGATTGTTGTTATCAAGCTGATTTGTTGAAAGTTGAATTCAGTCTAACCTGCTTCATTTGAGGGTTTCTGTGTTTCCCCGTCCCTCTGGTTCTCCTGGGGCCCCTGGGGGCCACAGTGCTCTGTTTCTGGTTCTTGCCAGATGGAGTCTCTGCTCTGGGCCCAGGCCCGACGCCGCAGACAGGCTATGTTGTAGTCTGCATTCTGGATTCTGGGATCTGAGGATCAATAAAGTAAATAATCTGACAGTTATGAAGTCATCAATCAGGTTTGGCAGGTATTCAACATGACAAACAGAAACCAGGCCTACAACTAATTGCATACAAACACACACAGCAGGTGAGTCAGGATCACACACATCAGTCCTCGCCCTGCATATCTAGGTCACCTAACTGTTCTTTCCAACAACCACTTTGATAAGGGATAATACGGACATGACTGAGGGTGCAGCACTTTTTTTGTCTGATGTACCCACACATCCTGACCTGAGAGTACCACTTCATCTACACCACCCGTCATGTTTGTTTCCCTTTATTTTGAAGTAGATGGTAAATAACACTACAAACATATTCAATTTTTTTTTTTTTTATTCAACTGAATTTTCATTTTTTGGTCACTTTAGTCAAGTCTGTATTTGTATTATTACCACTTGGAGTGGCAGAAACTGGATCTTTCAAACAATTTTCCTTTTAGTTAACAATTTCAACTGTTTATCATCACTTTTAGCGAACATTTCAAAAGTTTATCCATCACTTTTAACCAGTTCAGCAGTTTATCATGACTTTTAGCTAACATGTCAAAAGTTAAGCCATAATTTTTAACTATTTCAACTGCTTATCCATTACTTTCAGCTCACCATTACATTTATCTAATTATTTAAACTGCTATTTGTTACTTTTAGCTATTGTCTTTAACTGCTTGCCCATTACTTTAGTGTTAAAGTGGACCCACCTGGAGCAGTGCTGATGTCCATGTCCAGGGCTCCACTCTCCATATCTGCCTGTCTGTGTGTCTGTTTGGAGTCAGTCGGAGAAGACTGACAACTCTACAACAACATCAGCGTCAGGTAATAAACCTAGAAGGGGGACGAGAGAGGTAGAGAAAGAGAGAAAATTAACATTCTTCATTCAGTGAGTTTTTTACCGCAAGGAGCCATTGATTTTTAAGACGATTTATTGACCATTTCTTTAAAAGAGCTCTAAATAAATAGTGTGTGTGTACCGTCCTGGAGGGATGAAACTCAGTAAAGATGTGTTGTGCTGAGATGGGAAGTTGAGAAGTGGCCTCTATTATTGATGACAAAGTTACCCACACTGAGACCAGCTGAGATTACACACACACACACACACACACACACACACACACACACACACACACACACACACACACACACACACACAGCTGTTATCCAAAAAATCAAACCCAGAAGACAAACAGTAACGTTCGTCGTTGTGAGAATCACTGGTGGAAAGTCCCCGTGTTTGTTTCCTGAAGTACTCTACTTAAGTAAAGTTTGGAGCTACTTTCTCTTTACTTGGGTTTTGATTTTATGTTCAATATTGGCTAAAATGAACCCAATCATGTTTGGTGCAAACATGAATTAGGCTAAATTCTATCTTAAATCATTTTCAGGTTGTAGCTTATCAGAGTATCACATCGGACACAGTATAAAAGGTCTTTAAATTTAAACTGGTACAAAAATCCATTCTGTCAAAACATTAAATAGCAACAAGTGACAATATTTTTTATTTTCATTTAGAGACTAAGATATTGTGATCTGATTATTATCTGGTTTGATTACACATGGTTTTATTTTTTTGAAACTTTTTACCCGGGTTTATTTGAAACTACTGTCTTAACTTCCTTATTCCAAAGAACTAGTGTCACACACTCTACATGTGAATTTAGAGACATTGTGCATTTTTTTAAATCTCTAGTTTTGGTTTCTGCGCATGTGAGTATGAGTATGTCTTTGTCTTGATGTCTTTGGGTTTTGGGCTGCTGGTTGAAAAACAACAAGACATCACATTGGACAATGACTAAATGATTAATGGGTTAATTGCAAGCATGAGCAACAGATTATTTGTTGGTAAAAAAGATAAATGTTTGTAGCAGATGATCAATTTCCTCAACTCAGTTTTAGGGGGCAAAATGCTGGTTGAGCACCTGCAGCCGACTGTTGATACCAACATGAATAACACAGTTTATTCCTGCAGAAGTCCATCTTTAACCTAACGCTGTTTACAAACAGGAATGTAATAATATCTAATTTGGTTACATGGTTGCTAACAATAACCCATAGTCATTTACGTAAATAAAACTCAAGATTACATTAACAAAATGAGATCAACAAAAAAAAAAGAGGAGAAAATGGGAAGATGAAAGGAGAAAACTAAAGAATTACTTGTTGGAAATACAGAATCCATCACTGACAGGAGAGAAGGATGGAGAAAAAAAAAAGAAGAGCCTGCAGCCAAATCTAAATGAGAACGTGTGAAACAGGAAACGAGTGTTTAGGATGAATAACAGAACAACTTCCTGTCCAAGAGATGGGTTTATTTTTAGATTTCTCTTGTAAATGCAAAACAAACTGGAATGTCAGAAGACAACAACACACAGAGAGACAGTGTGCAGAGTGCGTCTCTGCAGCAGTCACACCCATCAGTCCCACTGAGCAGGAAGCTTTTTCACCCTCATCATGGTCCTTTAAGTCATCCTTCACCAACAGTTTCTCTTCCTCTGTCTTTAGGTATCAAACACTCAGCTCCTGTGTGCTTAAAGGAGCTATCAAGAGTTTGTGGTGTCAATCTTGGCAGAGAACAGTGACGGTGTTTAGTTTGGATGCTGGCTGTTACTAAAGGATTAAGTGGTGACAAGTTTTAGAAATGTCTGGTCAGATTCTTAGATTTGTTTACTTCTTATTTGGTCAAATATGTCATCATTTAGATGATAGCTTAGCGCAGTGATGCTCAGCTTGCAGCCTGCGGCCCAAATCTGGCCCCTAATAAGAGATAGACAATTTTGTAATTCAATGAAAAAAGGGACAGATATGACAGTTTTGCATGATGGGATGAATGAGGCTGTTAGTCACAAAAAAGACTGATGCATGATGGTCTTTCGGGCTCTGCAAAGTGCAGTAGGATCAGATGGTGAGCTAAGCAGGAGATGACAACTATTTGCTGAAGAGGAGCAAAAGTTACACATAAATGAGAATAATTCTGATCCCATAAATGTTTATTTCACACATAAAGAGCTTAAATATGCTCTTAACTCTGTTCCTGGTAGGATCAGTTTATATTTATGGTTTACGTTAATGAATTCCAATATTTCAGCCATTGCATGATGGAAGAGGTTCCAGTGATGTTTAATGTCTGTCTTAGGAAATGAAGCATTTACACCTAAAATGCAGTTGCAGTCATTAAATGCAGTAAAAAATCAGACTGATCTGTCAATCCTTAAGTTAATACGTCAGTTAATTTGAAAATAAAGGATCCAAAGAAAGATGAGTTATGAAGTTAATGTTTATTCCTTTTTTTAGTTTGATATTCCTGATGTAGTTAATCTCACCACAGTTCAGTTTTAAAAGCATCTTTAAATGCTTTTTTCTTTTTTTAAAGTCCCAAGTGTTGAGCTGGCAGGCTGCCACACTTGCAATACCCTGCTGCTACCCTGCTGCTGGCCACCCAATAAAATTGGGCTGTGACCCATTTTGGGTCACAACCCTGAGTTTGGGATAGGCTGACCAATAGAACCAGATATCAAGAACTGGAACAGACAGTGGAATAAATGGAATATGTAAAAATTCTCTGATCACCCATATGGAAACCGATATATAACATTTTTAGACCTTTTCTATGTGGGACATGCACCAGTATGACTATGCAAAGGTGCTCACAAAGCTGCGTTCTTCAACAAATAACTTTACTGATGAATATTTAAGTTAAATACATTTTAGCATGTTAAATAATTTAACATATAAATTATCAACCAATTCTAGAAACGAACACTGAGAAAATAAAGAATGAATAAAACAAGCTAAATAAACATCAGCATCAGGTAATTGCTGAGTATTTTCATACTGTCTGTCAATTAGAGGAAGTTTGTAAAACAAGAATCAGCTTCTCAGCATTTGTACCTGCTAGGGAGCTCCTCTGGTCCTCATAAATGTTAATAATTGTACTGAATCTAAATTACCTCATGCGTTGTTTTCCGCATTAAATGTTCTGTAAAATAGGTTTTCATATAAGAGCACTTCGTAAAACATATGCACCGATACGATAAATCTGTGACTGGCCATATCAGGCCCATACTGGCGGATGATACTGGCCAAACGATATATATATCAGGTTCTAAATATGGGGCCCAAAATTTTAATTTTGTGGTGAAAGTTAATATTAGAAGAAGGCAGATGAAGAGTGATGAAATGACAAGTAACAGCTGTATTCAATCCAAAGTTTAACAGGTGGCAGGAGTGATGACTTAATATTGTTAGTCCTCCTCCTTTATATTATTATTATATTATTATTGTGCTATAATTCTTTCCTGCTATTTTGTTCATTCTTCTTTCCCTTTTTCTCCCCAACAGTAAAATTAATGGCAGAATTAACAGTAAAATCATATGTAAGCAAGTATAAATCTAGGTCACGCACCTTTGCAATAAAGTAAGATTTTCTGCTTTTTTCCGTTTTCTGTCGTTCTAAACTGACTGTCTTTGAGTGAAAATGACCCACTGACTGACTGGATGAACATATACAGTCTGTCTCTCTAAGGTGAGTCTGACACAAACCAGATTCTGAGGTCATGAGTGCATGAATGAAACCACATTTACTGTCTGTTCCTGCAACCTGAACACAGCAAACACTCCAGCTGTTAAAGTCTCATCTCGCAGACAGTGATCACAGCAAACAGAGTTAAATAACAGTGTGACAAAGCCGGTTTACGTCATTGCTACAGCAAACTGTCAGCTGACACACTGGAGGATCAGAGAGAAACTAAACAAAGCCCGGTGTAATGTAGAAACACTTGTACTTATGTACTTAAGTATTTCCATTTGATGACACTGTATATTTCTACTATTTCACTAGGAAACATGCAAGAAAAATGTTATCAGTGTGAAAAGAAGAATTTCAGATCAAAAAAACAGAATAAACTTGGCGGTGTCAGGAGTAGAGCTGAAATAACCGGTTGATTAACTGAATGGTCATGTGACATAAAATTCAGTTTTGATAATCGATTGATTGTTTCAGTAATTTCTCAAGCAAACTGTGTCAGACATTCTGTGGTTCCAGCTTCCTCATGTGTGAGGATTTCTATATGAAATCATATATGATTTTAATCTCAATATATTTGGGTTTAGGCAATCAACTTAAAGACATTAACATTAAATTATAGACTATGTTTTGGACATTTGACTATTTTCTGACATTTTATAGAATAAAGAGTTAATTACTTAATTAAGAAAATAATCAATAATGATGAAACTGTTCATTAGTTGCAGCGCTAGTTGTACAAGGTGACCAAAAACTATTTGTAAATATGAAAAACCACCGTGAGTGACGTGTTCATAGAAAGATTACAGCAAGCTAAACCTGATTTAATGTTCATATGGGCACCTGAACATTATTATAAGACAGACCTGGAAAACTGTGACCATTTAAATTTTTAATCACAATTAAAATTGTGTTTGATTACCATGCTTTGAAAAACTTACATTAAACACTTTCCAGCATCAAGTAACATTAGCTGCAGTCTCACAGACAGAGTATCTTAGAGGGCTGGAGGATATGGACAAAACCAAATATCACAATATTACTGACCAAATACATCAATATATTGATATTGATCAATTTTTGCAACAATAGTGTAGGGATAAAATAAAATATGAACAAAATATGTTTGTTCAAAATATGAACAAAATGAGATTTTTAAATAAATAATCATCAGTAATACAGATATAATGACTAAATAACAGCTACAATAGTCTGGTTAAGTTCATAAAATCGCTTCACTTTACTGTAATGCAGCCTTTAAAGCCAGAAAAAGACAACACTTACCACAATATAATGATATCCAAAATCGGAGAAAATATCTTGTTTCATATCATGATACTGATATCATATCAATATATCACCCAGCCCCAGTCTGAACTATCTAGAAAACATCCAGATAAACATCCATATTCACTGGTGGAAGAACTATTCAAAACATTTAAGCAGGAATACCACAATATAAACACACTTTTCTCATCACAAGTGAAAGTCCTGCATTCAAAATGTAAAAATACTGAAGTATTAAGAACAAATGTACTTTAAATATCAAAAGTAAAAGCACTCATCGTGCAGAATAGTCACTGTGATCGTTATATGATATATCATCAGATTATTACTGATTCATTACCATGTAAGCAGCACTTTTTATGAGCTGGTTGAGGTGGAGCTGTTTTGACTGAGGATGCACGCTATGGATTTTTCCAGCTGATACTGATACTTGTCTGATTCTCATGGCCGATAATAATAAGATAACTGATCACTGATATTTTTGTATTTTAAAAAGCAGTTCATATAACCTGCAGCACACCAGGGGGTCAGAAAGGCTCAGGTGTAGTGAACAAAAATGGATGATTTACTACTCCAAAGCTAAATCTAACTGACATCACTATTACAGAAAGAAAAACCCAACTAAATTCTTCAAATGTTCATTCACTTTTTCTAGTAAAGTTCATCAAAAAAACCTTCACAATTATACTTATACTGGCTTTTAAAGAGCATTTTGCATAAGAATTCAAATGAAATTATTTGACATCCTTCTAATTAGATATTATTAAAGCTGATTTTTATTTTTCATTTTAATGGGGAGATCAAACACTGTCAAGACTTAAAAGTCTGAGTACATGAATCACATTTACATAAATACATATTAAAAATACACATCACTCAAATAATTGTATTAAGCCTTGTCTAAATAAAGCTCCCTTCTATTGCTCTCCTTTCATTTTACTTTGAGTAACTAACATTTGAACAAACAATGTCACAAACAAACAAACAAACACACACACACACACACACACACACACACATTTACCCATAAAAATCTGCTCTTTATAAACAAAGTCTGAAACAAAGTGATTTCAGTTAAAGCAGGTCAGGTCTCTGTGACGTCCCAAATCCATTTTGACCACATTTATCTAAATTTCTGTTTGCATTTTTATAGAAAACGTTATTCTCTCTCTTTTATGTAGATTTCATAAATATATTTAATCTAATCTTTTAGTGTTAGTAGGTCTGGTTGTAACCACTTCCTAATCGGGGCTTTTTCCCCTCTGATAAGAAACATTCTTATCTGCTGCTTCATAGTCTGCTGTAGTCTGGATAGTCAGTGTTATAGTACCAGTACATATTGTCAGAGCAGTTTCCAAGCATTTATGAATTCCCTGCCAGTAGGATTTCAGTTTTGGGCCGTCCCAAAGTAAATGATAATGGTTGGCTATGTTTGCTGCACACAACCTCCAACAATTCATTCCAACTCTTTGATATCTCCTCTGAGTACAAATGATGAAGAATCCCATGACATTTTTCCATTCAAATTCCCTCAAAATGAGCGAGGATGAAGTTATCCACTGTGATCTGCGAATATTTCCCCATTCATCTTCAGATAAAACCATCACCCCATCTATTTCCTGTTTATTTTTAACATGTTGGGAGTCCTGAAAGCTTTTGTATAATCTGGATAGTAATCTGGATCATCTGCTCTTTCCAGCCCTTCAGTCATTATTTAATTTACCTTGTGTTAGAGCTGGGCGATATGGCTTGTAAATAATATCTCCATATTTTTAGGCTAATCTATGATATTCAATATATATCCCGATATGCAGATTTCTCTAAAAAAAAAAAACAGCTGTAAAATGCAACAAACACATTAAATGCAGCAGTGACATCAATCTGAAAATATTAGATACAGACAGGGACTGAGTTAGGGCTTAGTGATGAGGAAAAATTCAAAAACCACAATACTTTTAAGCAATTACCTTGGTATCGATATTGTGGCAACAGTGTAAGAATGACTATTCATGCTTTCAACACAATGAGATATTTGCTAAATGCTCATGAGTAATGTGGATATAATGATTTAGTGTGTAAAGGCAACTGACAGAACAGCTAGAACAGCCTGGTAAGTTCATAAAGTTACATCATTTTAAAGCAACCTTTAAAACCGTGAGAAAACACGATATCATGATATAGGCTAACAAGTTCCAAAATCTAAGACAATATCTCGTCTCTTATCACAATGTCAATATAATATTTATAAATCAGCCAGCCCTATAATTTCATAATCTGAATAATGAATAATGATAGAAATTTTGCATTATTGGCCTATTCTTAGTTTTAACTACTTCATATACTGTTTAATCTCTGAAATGCGGTGAAGTAGAAGCATGAAGCAGCATCAGAGTTGTGCTTCACTACAGCAGCTGAAGAAAAGCACTGAGTCACTTTCTACCCCTGTTTTGTGCGTACAAGTACACAACTGCAGCTCAAAAAAAGACAAGTTCATTCCCTGACAGTTTTGTTGCAGAATGAATTAATTTCTTAAAAGGCAGGCTACCACATGAACAGAAGTTCATTAAACGTAGTGAGTCACTTTTCACCACTGTTACTGCTGCTTCTCAGCGTTTCCTCAGAAATATGTTACTCAAGAGCCCAACAGCCTGTTTGTCAACAACAGCAACAATTTTTAACACACACACACACACACACACGCACACACACACACACACACACACACACACACACACACACACACTGTCACTTTAAATATCTGCTGTATGAACATCATTCAGTCGCAGATAAAATCTGAGCTCCATTTTTAAACTGTCCATGTGTGATCAGACTTTCTCTTCTAGGTGAGACTAACTTGTTTGTCCTGTTCACTTGTTCCTGCTCCGTTTGTCACGGAGGACATCAGTCTGACAGCAGCCGCAGAAAAACTCTGCGTGTTCACACAACTACTCACCAACACCAGCAGCACTGTGTACCACCTTCAACAGTGTCATAAAAAGCAGTATAATGAGCAATATTGTTATCAGCAAGAATGTGCAGTTACTCACCGTCATGTTTCTCCGCAGTTTGTATCTCTGCTGCCAATCTGTCAAACTTGTCCAAACTTTTCTGAAAACACTCCAACATTCCTGCTTCCGCTTCCTGAAACCAGCAGCAGCATGGAGGCAGAGGAGGAGGAGGAGAAGGAGGAGGAGCAGGAGGAGGTGTGTCCTCAACAGGCTGCCTGCAGCAGGGAAACAGCGACACCTGCCGGACTGCTTCAATACATCATGTACAGTCAGTGAAGTATACAGAAAAACAGACAGTGGTGCAAAGTATTCTACTGACTGAAATATGAGCAGTTTGTTTATTTTGTGTTACGTGTTTAATCTGTGTTCATATTTACATTTAAATTCAAGAAAAGTTAATTCCCTAACAATTTTGTTGCTAATTGAATTAATTTCTTAAAGGTGCTACATGCACAAAACATGAAGAAGCTAAAAAGAGAAATTCATTTAACTATAAGTACTGAGAAAAACAATTTAAGCAACTTTATTTTACTTAAAACTTGTGTTTATGCTACTGATTATCAAGGGTGGTAGTAATTTATTACAATTACTAAAATTACTGTAATTTTAAGGGTACTTGTGAGTATTTTTTCAAGTCTGTAATTTTAATCATACTTAAGTATGCTCTCAGCTATATTTTTGCATCCTAATTACACAATCCTGTTGTAATACATTGCTCCCCCAACTAACTTCACTAACTCAATGTAGTTCATTGGTTGAAAATAATGTATTTTAAAGCCATCATAACTCAAATCAGTTGAGGCAAACTGTTGTGTTATTTCTTTTTTCTTTTCCTATTTTACTAATTTTAGAGACTTTACACAATAATAGTTAAAGTAAAGGTTTTTTACATTTATGTATTAAGAAGAAGCATAAAGGGTCAAAAAATGAAGACTCAAGTTAAGAACATGTACTTAAGTACAGTATTAGAGTAAATGTACTTTGTTACTGTCTACCACTGATATTGTGAACATATCTTATATAAGAAAGCTCATAGTTATGCAAGACATTTACACACAATATGGGGCCAAAGGCTGTTAAAGAGTAGTCACATGTCATCACATAATGTAAATATTAGTCACATTCAAACAGGCATTTAACCCCGGGCTAGCAGAGGTGTAGTATGAATCATATAGCCCCGGGCTTAGGTTAACTGCAGGTCAACAATGTGTTTATGAAAAGGAGCTAAATTATCAGGTCAACTGAGCAGTGTGGAAACCCCCTAAGAAATGGTCCAAAAATGCCCTACATTTGTTTTATTAGGGTTCTGTTTCTTTCTTTCTTTCTTTCTTTCTTTCTTTATTTATTTATTTAATTATTTAATTATTTTACACATACCATCCCAGATCTCAGTAATGCGCAATGGTTGAGTGACAAATGCTGTATAAAAACAGGTTGCTTAAAAGAAAATAAAGCTAAAGAAAGAAAGAAAGAAAGAAAGAAAGAAAGAAATATATGACAACCTAATGCTTTTATTTCCCTTATTTCGAGTACTGTAAAAAAAAAAAAAAAAAATCCTTACCTCAAGGCCAAAATTGTGTCCAGCCAAATGACTGTAAATGAGTGTAATGAGCTGTATGCTTATCTGCAGTACCTGCATGTAACCACTAGATGGCAACTAAACACCATTAAACTGATGATCATCTTCACTGAGACGCAGTGCTGCTGCTGTTGGATCTGATGATCTGATGAACTGCAGACGATACAACAGAGTCCAAAGACTTTGATCAAAGCGTTTAAAGGTCTAAACGAAAAGGTATAAACGATCTCAATGTAAACCAAACTGTAGCTCTACCCACCACAGAAATCCACACCAGAGCAGAGGTTGCTATCACTCCCAAATGTTTGCAGGATACTAAAATCACCAGCACTGAAAAATATATTTTCTCCAGGTCTTCAGAAAGTTGATCAAATTAACACAAAGATCACATTATAGACCAAGTTAAGTTTTGTATTGGTTTTGTATCATGCCATTGCTTATTGTTTGTCAATTTATTTTACAGATGCTGATTACATTGATATTGTTTATCAAAAATACTTCTGAATCCATAATGCTTCTTCTCTATAATTGGCTCTGCACATACATATAAGACTGTCCTTTCCTTTCACTGACATTTATTATTTACAGCTTAAAACAAGTCTTTGTCAAATTACTCAGATTAGATCAGCTCCTCCCTTTGGACCTGTTTGTCTCTGAGGAAACTGGTAAAACTGTCTTTTATGTTTCAAACTCCATCCAGTTGTAATAATTTACCTGAATATATTTGTTCACATGTCTTCATTTACCTAATGAGGTTTTATTCTTTTATTCCCCGATTGTGTTTTTGTTATAACAGTGTCTATCTTGAGGTTGGCTGTTTTGTAGACAGAAATACAATACGTGAAATTAATAGCAACACACTATAATGTAGTTGTAAGCAGAGAAGTGTTGATACATTTATTTGTCAACAATTGTAACTCCTCCTGTGGTGGAGTCTGGTGTATAATTAGACAACAGTATTACATTTTCGACTGCAATATTACCTTTTATTACATTTCAATATCAATACTATTTTCTATTTTAGTTCATTTAGTTTACTTATTTGACTACATTATGTTACTTTTATTGTTCTTTTGTTGTCTGCATTTACTCCACTTTATATTTATCACTCCATGTTTTTCTTTTCTTTTTTTTTTTGGATTGTCTGTAAGTTGATCGTTGATTGACTATGAAGACAAGAGAAAAAAATGTGTATCTATTATGGGGGTCCTTGAAAAGGTTTGGTAACCTCTAAACTATGTACTAAAAGTTGCTTATAAATGCTAAACAGGGAGGTTTAAGTAAAATTGTTACCAACAAACAGTATAAAGTTGACTAATTGAATGATTTTAATATAAATCCAAATGACCAAAAGATTAATTAGAAGACACTGTTTTGCTGTGTGATATACTGTCTATTATTTGGGTTTAGTTTAGGGTCAGGCACGTAGTTGTGGCAAGTAGCAAAATGCATATCAATGAGAGGTCCTCACAAATATAGTAATAAATGTCCCTGTGTGTGGAGGTCAGATCACCCTATTCATACAAAGAACACACACACACACACACACACACACACACACACACACACACACACACACACACAGCCTGCAGTATAGAATAACAGTTCTTATTCATCAGCAAGTTGCGGCTGTTTGTTCACTTAGCTTCACATAAGAGAAGATGTTTCGGTCTCTTCATAAATGTCTGTAAAATGATATAATCTGCATGTTTTAATCCATCAGCACTGTAAATGTAAGGTTCATTCTAGGGCACCTTTGGTTGAAATGAAAACTTTGTGACCCATAAAATCAAACCATATAATTCTGTATGACTTGTTTTTGCCGTCTTAACTTTTATTCCTGAAACTGCAACGTATTTTAAGCAGAGAAAAGTGCAATAAAAAGTTTATTATTCATACATTTTATATTCAAAATCCATGAGCAGCACAGAGATAAATGACTTGATACTAGTTTTATACTCATGACTCCTGAACTGAACAGCAGAGAGACAGAGACATTGATTCTGTGTTAACCATTAGCTGTCAGAGAAGCCACCCTGATGGACAGACACACTAGTCCTCTAAAGTTGCCTGGTAACCACCTAGCAACCGTTTATTGTACCCATAGCAACCTCTTTACTGGAGAACAGCCTGGTACAAAGTCCGCTGCTTCTTTCCTATTGGTCAGAGCTGACACAGCCAGTCTGACTCAGTGGATGTGGACTGCTGAGATAAACCCTGTCCACTGGTCTCCTCCGGGTCCCCATCCATTCTCTATGACTTTTTTAAAAACATGTGGCAAACAGGCTGCCTGCTAACGCTTAAATAAGACTAAGGTTAGGTTAAGGGCAGAGGTGGGACTAAGTCATTGTTTTGCAAGTCATAAATAAGTTTTGAGTCTTTGCGCTCAAGTTCCCAGTCAAGACAGGCAAGTTCAAAGTTTTAAACTATGAAGTCAGCTCTTCACCAAATGCAAAGCCTTTTTAATAACAAAGCCTCAACATACCATTCTTTGTGCAACTTTAAATGTTGAATGAAGCTGGAAGTGCCTCCATTTGTAATTGCATGTTTTGCATGCTGCAGGTAAAGTCAGGAGATCACTGTATTCATTAGGGTTCATCCTTTGGGAAGTATGAATATCCAATAACTGCCCCTTCTTAAGTCCCACCCCTTTTCACTCTGTGCTCCAATAACAGAGCAAGCTTGGTACGCTGTGGAACCTCAGTCAACTTTCTCCTTTTCTGTTTCCTGTCCTTAGATATGTTATGTGCCAGGCTCAACTACATTGAAACAAAAAAAAACAAAAAAACAGATTTTGAAGATAGTTCAAAGATGTAGGCCTAACTGTGAATGTGAGGGCCTGTAAATGCAACATATAGCCACATCTCAAGTGAGCTAATGTTAGCAAAATGCTAGCTAATTAGCTAGATGATCTACATCAATTATTAGCGGATCATCTGATAGCTAATGTTAGCAAAAGTCTGCATATGCATATGATAACATTGTGTAAATAATCCAGTGTCTCTTCAACATACATGCTCTTAAATTATTTCTGTTTCCTTTTTTAAATCAGTTTATCTGGTTGCCTTTTCACTATCCATTAAGTGTAATTGAACTTTATGTACACCTTTGAACAGTTAAGGCTACAGACTCTCTCTCCACCGCATAAACTCAAAGTGCTTTACATTTACATTTGATGTGTAAGCATAAATATCAGAAATATATAAACAACATAGATAAGAATGCATAAAATGACTCAGTGAAGCAGTCACACATCAGACATCAAATACCACACAGCATTAAAACTCCACCAACACAATTATTATATCTTCACAGGTGTTTCCAGAGAAGTTTATTTGGTTATTAGGTCATTATATGTGGAACAGCACCAGACACTTGGGTTGCAGTGGCCAGCCAGTCTCACGTGTGTGTGAAGTCCCCCTTCAAGTCATGTTTCCTGTCATGCTGCTGACTGTGGTTGGGGTTATAGTCAGGTATTGGGGTAGGTGACAAGGTTATTACTGTAAGTTCAGAAGAAACATACTGTACATAGAAAGGAAACTTTGACACAACACTCTGAGGTGAATCACATGCCTGAACCTGCACCAACCAATTAGTACATCTCCACCTGCCAGAGCAAACTGAAACTGAAGGACTTATTGTTATTCTTATTTTTCTCCAAAATGAATCACATTTTTGATGGCCTAAACAAACTTGACAGTGCATGAGACAGTTGATCAGATTGACTTCAAAATCTTTGGGTGCAATCTAGAAACATTCATGATGAAAAGTTATTAAAAAGTTAAGTGTTCATCAAACAGCGTGGTTGTGGCCTTGAATTTCAATGTTTAGCCATAAAATAGGAAGGTGTTGTAACTTGACTGTGCATTGACCAATCTGACAATCTTTGTTTGATTTACTTGAAATTGTCACTGGTGTGATACATACTTGATATACTGGAAATAAAAACATGGAATTAGTGGGTTTTCTTTAGCGCTGCCTAGTGTAGACAGGAAGTGACATCAAACTCCCTCCTGCAGTGTCCAAACCGAGTGACCATTCAGAGCCTTGTCAACCACTTGGCATCTGGCAATGAGGCAGCGGCTGCTACATGCCATAACAGTGCTGCTTGCAGCTTTAATTTAATCTATATCTTATCTGGATCAAGAGGAATTCACACTAATGCAGGTGTAAATTACATAGAATGCTACTGGATTGGACAGACCACATTTGGAAGTGGTCTGGTAAGTCTGATGATATTCCATATTTTTCTTATTGTCCATAAATTCCATTAAAAAAACAACACCAACAAATTAATTGATCCTACTGCTGCAACATTTTCCTACAGGTACACCAGAGAGTGTAAACATTCAGGCTTTACTGTATTTACACAAACACAGTCTATGTAGTCTATTGTAGAGCTCGACTGATATATCAGTCAACTGATATTATCAGCTCAATCTTGGCATATGTTGACTGATATGCATCTGTATGAAAACTCTTTTTTAACAACATAATGCATAATGCTTTATAGGCAGCCTTCAGTGTAAATTTGATGCTTTTGTTTAATTCAGGTTTAATATATACATGCATTTTGCTCTATTTGTGTCTTTTTATTATTTAGAATTATTAAAAATACAAGTGATTACTTTGTAGCCCTAAAAATATCCACCACAGGGATCATTGCAAAAAATAAGGACTTATATATACATTCTATATTCTGTGTATTATATTCTGTAAAGAATAGCAGCCAATGCATCAATATCCTGTGGTTCTCAAATTTTGTCTGGCATGCCCACTCAAAAACCAAAAACCAAAAACCAGAAAGAAAGAAAAAAAAAGAAAAAAAATCATGTCCCACATCCTACAGTTACGTTTTTTGTGTGTTTTGTTTTGGTTTGTTTGTTGTTGTTTTTTTTATTATCAATGATTAGCAATGAATAATAAACCACTAAAAAGTGATCCAAGCTGGATTTTAGTGAAATAAATGTCAGCATCAGCATAAACTCTTGTTTATTTTCCCTCATAAATCATATTAATTCCATTTAAATTTGCTCCATGTTTTCCCCTGGTCATCCACGCCCCACCTGCGTGGATGACCAGGCTGTTTGAGAAACACTGGTGTAACCTATCATTGACTAAGTCGACCAAATGGTGCTCCTCACTCTCTCCTCTCTGTGGGGCTCTCCACATCTCCAGAGGCTGGGAAGGGGCCCCTGAGAGTCTTGCCCTGAAGTTATTACATTTTTCTGATTTTTCTGATCTGATTCAGAAAACATCATCATCATCATCATCACCTCCTCCTCCTCTTCTTCTTCAACAACAATAATGATTAACACACAAAGTATTCTCAAATATCATATAATTATCACACCTTCTATGATGAGTATGATGTCTGTGTGTGCGCGGATGTGGCGACAGATGGTCAACTTTCCTCACAAAGAGAGAGAGAGAAAAAAAAAAAAGAGAGAGAGAGAGAGAGAGAGAGAGAGAGAGAGAGAGGCTCTTTGCTGATACAAATGGAAGATTTGTCACGTGATCCCCGGGGCCGTTTTAATGACGTACCCACCATATGGCGCGTGCCGGGAGGGCGTGGCCTCATATGCTAATTTACCCCAAGCTTGTGTGTGTGCGTGTGTGTACTGAATATAAAAGCAGCATCCTCCTCACACACACACCTCAGAAACCTCAGAGCAGTTCACGCACAGTCACGCACGGATACGCACATAGAGCGCGCGGGATGCGTGCGATCTGACGGACAAGGACTTATTACAACAGGTAGGTTTTATTCAGATTAATAACCAATATCTGATTGATAAATTCCTCTTCTAGCTTGTTCCTTGTGTACCTGTGTAATCCTTAGGACAATAAATCTGATTATTGCTTATTTATATCAAATTAATTATATTTTAATGCTAATTTCACAGAGAACCATTAACTGTGATTCAATAACTGAATAATTTGTCTTTTATACTTATTTATATGTATATAAATTAAATCGGGGTGAGTAAAAAATTAATCAAGATTCCTTATTGTTTTGAATGCAGAATATTTTTTTGTCTTTAATTTTAGGCCTAATTTTCCAGTTTTTATATCACTAGCATATCATTTATTTCTATAATTCTCTCCGTTGTTGTCTGTCTGCCCTCAGCCAAAATATTCTTCTCCAATATTTCTCTTTCTTTGGAATTTAAAAATCCAATCTTTATCTTTTATTTTGTTTGCCCCGTGTGTCTGTCCGTGCCTTAAATGAATCAATCAGTGGGAAACGGGAATGGAACAAAAACGTATTTGATTCGTCAGCACAGGGTCACTTATCATATTATTATTATTATTATTATTATTATTATCATTATTATTACTATTATTCAAAGGCTTTACACGTACAGTCCATTACTATTAATCAGCCATGAATTTATCTTTGCGTTTATTAAATCTTCTGCTCCAATTTAAAAAAAATTTTTTCTCCTGGTAGAAATCATTTCTTAAATTTAAAGTACATGTTTTTCAGCTGGGCGAATTTGCAAGTTTGAACAGTAAGTAAACTGAGTAAAGAGCTGACTCCGGACAATCTGAAGGCTGTTTGGCTCGAAATTTTTATTTTTGCGACAGTTTTAGAATTTTCTAACAGTAGGATTAGGATTTCCTAACACTTTTCTCTAACACACATTTTCTAACTAAAGGTTTCATGTTGTAGAAGTGAAAAACCACCCGCTCGAATGTGATATTTTGTCCTCTAAAAATAAAAATAAACGGACTCCTTGGGATGTTTGTTATTATATTTGCAACTTCATAATAAATCTCCGCTGTCTCCGCTGTGGAGCACTGGGCACACAAACAAGAATCATACTTGAATTGATTTATTGAATTTTCTGAATCAGATATGAATAAAAAAAACGCGAAAAATGAATTGATTAAAATTAATTTAATTTGATTTAAACGACATTTCTTATATTTTATTAGGTTCCCATTTGAATTAAAACGAGAGATTATTCCTGTTTCTGTATTTTAAAAACAGTTTTAAAATCTACTTTTCATTCATTCTTTCTTTCTTTCTTTCTGAGTTGAGGCAAGTAATGATTCCCAGCAGCTCAATTAAATAGTTTTTATTTTGTTTTCCGCTCCATTTATAAAATAAAAACGAACATAGAAAAAAGATGTAGTCCATCTGATAATCCATGTTATTATAAAATCAAGGCCAACAGAGCTAACTTTAATGCCCTAAATTTGGAGACATTTCTTTTGTGTTAAAAAAAAAAAAAATACACGGACATCTAGGACATGATGTGAAAGCAAAAACCATCTGTTGCTCACTATATGAAAAATTAGAAAATGAGGTAGTTATTTGTAACTTTTCAAACTTTTCTTTATGTCTGTTTCCAGAGAGTAAATGTGTTTTACTGTTTGCTAATGAACATGAATGAATTTCTTCTGTTTTTTTTTTGTCAAACAGAGAATCAGCATCATGACCAGGTCAGTGCGGGAGGAGCAGGCGGCAGTGGACTCGGAGGGGCAGCAGGAGCTTCACAGCCCCGCAGGAGGAGAGACAGAGAGGGGAAGAGGAGGAGAGGAGGAGGAGGAGGAGGATCACCTCCACCGTCTGGAGGAGGAAGAGGAAGAGGAGGATGACGAAGATGAGGAGGAGGAGGAGGACGGCGAGAACAAACCCAAGAGGCGAGGGCCGAAGAAGAAGAAGATGACGAAGGCTCGTATGCAGAGGTGAAGTCTGGTTGCTTTCGTTTTACGCTTGTCCTGATTTTTAAAGGGACAGTTTAACAGAAAAAAGACATTTATGGTGCTAGTTAGAGTTTTGGAGATGTCGGCTGTAGAGATGCCTTCTCTCGAATATATGAAACTAGGGGGCACTCGGCTTGTGGTGCACAGTTACTTCATTTACTTAAGATAATCCACGACCTTGTTATGAGCAGTTTCATGAAGGAACTATTTCCTTTGTATTACAGAAAGAAAGTAGGTCCTGCGAGGAAGCTTGGCTAAAATACAAAAAACCTCAAGTTTGTCCTGAGGGTGGCACTATAGAGTCATCAAATCCAGAGGGTTCATCCTCTGAGGAGCAGGACTGTGATCTGTACAGCTCCTCTGGACCAAAGTGATGGATGGACTGACATCATCATCCCACTTAAAGGACATAACATCAGGATTAGGATTAATTTTTTGAAAAAGTTTTTTTCTTACATTTATTCTTCATAAAGGTCCAAAGAAAAGTTTAATCAGATTAATGAATGTTTTTCTAAACCAAATAATTCTTTGCACCCATGTGCGATTAATGATGAAAGTTCCTGATAAATGCCCCACCAGCCATGTAAAAATTGAAAGGAAAAGTTGAGAGAAGTCAAGAATTCCCACACGAAGCTATAAAGACAATGGAGCTCTGGACTCCAAAAGTAACAAATAAGAAAATATAAATAAGAATTCAAAATCTTATTTATTTTACTTGTAGTGGAGCAGTTTCAGTGTGGTAAATGTACTTTTACTGAAGTAAAACATCTGAATACTTCTTGCACCACAGCCATGTAAAATTAGGAAAATTCTGTTAATTATTTAAAATAATAGAAACAATAAAGAAATATTTTTGTCACTTAAAACTGATCATATTCGACAAGTGCAGAATTGAAAACTCAATAACCAATTATTTTGAACACACCTGTCATCACTTGTGTACTGGTGTGAACCAGAATCATCTTGAAACTGTGTAAGTGGGTTTTGAGAAGAATTTTCCTCTTAAGAATGGTTGGTGAATGAGGCCCATTAAGAGAATCGTCAGAATTTTGAAGTATATGATCTAAACACTGTTTTTTGTGGATCTGAAAATGTTAAAGTGGGGGTTTACCAGTCTGTGCTTAACAATAACATCAGACCAATGCTTCATTAACCAAAAGCCTCTGGAGTTCTCGTCCAATCAGAAAAGGACAGAGGCACTTGCCTTCCTCTCGCTGTTGGAATCTGAAATTTTGATTTCCCAGTGGCCTTGTTTTCCAAAAGCATATTAAGGCTAAGATGATTGTAAAATCCTTTCTATAACTTATTAAAATTCAGAGGTGTTTCTGAAAGGCTTCCTAACTGAAGGCACACGTAGAAATGATCATAGATTAATGAGTGTCTCCTACCCACTCGTAGGAGGAGAGAAAAGTCTCTTAACGGTCCAGGGTGTAAGATTTACAGGGATTTATTGGCAGAATATTGCAGAAATTGGATATAATATTCATAAGTATGGAATTTATATAGGACCCATGTAGGACCCTAAAACAATTAGTTTTATTTAAGTTAGTTTATTCTTAAGTTAATACTTTTATATGAACGCTGATGTTATAAGCGTTTCATGAAAAATATGACAGAATGTCTTTATCATCCTTAGTCTTTCTTCTCAACTAAAAAGAAAGCCAATGTTAAGAAGCTTCTAACGGCGTGCATGTGCTGCTTTGGGAAACGTGTGCAGAAATTCAGTCTTCTAGAAAAAGTGTCCTCTTTCTGTCCAGCTGCTATAATCCAGAATGGAGAATAGAAATTGATCATTTTCCTTTGACTGTTACAGTACCATACTGTCATAGCAGTAAGTTTCACCAGCAGCAGTGAGTGCTTTGTAGATTTTCTTGTCCTGTATTCTGTCTCTCATCTATCTATATTTTGATTCATAGATGACAATTTATTCTCCTAAAAAGACCCTACAATCGAACATCAATAAAAGTATGATCTGTACATTTGCCATTTCCCCGTGACTCCTTGGATAGACTCATGAGTTTCTTGTGTTTTAACTGCAAATCATGTGACAGAAATGTTCTAACATTACAACAAATTTGTAACTACAAAATTATAGGTCTCTTTTTGATATGTAAAACATGTGTTTTTCCTATATTTTATTAGTCTGTTTGTTTACATGTACAAGAAACAATACAGCAATTTGTGATCACTTCACAATCAAAACACTGAAACAACAAAAAAGGTGTAAGCTAACGTGCTAAGCACTTGCAGTGAATCTTTTGGCTGCAAATGAATACACAAGTAAATCTTGGATGCCGATCATCACTAGCATGATGTTACAGATATGATTATTGATAATGGGGCTAACAGTAAATCTCCTTTTTGTTTCTGCAGGTTTAAGGTCCGTCGAATGAAAGCAAATGCCCGGGAGAGGAACCGTATGCATGGCCTGAACGATGCTCTGGAGAGTCTGCGGAAAGTCGTCCCTTGTTACTCCAAAACCCAGAAACTGTCAAAGATTGAGACGCTCCGCCTTGCAAAGAATTACATCTGGGCTTTGAGTGAGATCCTACGCTCTGGCAAGGCACCCGACCTCATGAGCTTCGTCCAGGCGCTCTGCAAAGGTCAGCATCACCTTACAGCAACAGACTGGACTGGGTTTAACAAGACCCTGAGTCAGTCTGGAGCCTGATGTGTGGTCATATAAAATTTCACTGTTCATTATATAAATACCACTTATCCTTGGCTTTCCCTAGACTTGGTAATAGGACTTAGGTCATATTTTATTTTTGTTTTACACTGTCTACAAAGATTGACAATTTTTTGCCAGATATGACACATGTACGAACATCAGTATAAAACCCCACAAACTCATATTTTAAAAGTATATATCACATGAATTACATTTGTAGGATGGTCAGGAGTTTTTTTTTAACTCATCTCTACAAGGGAATGAAATATAGGTGATGACAGAGCTGAGTGTGGGAGGTTTTTATGAGCCAAGCTCATCTTGCTTCAGCTCATCCAACTACAGTTAAACATGCAACATATGAACTCAGCTAAAGACATCCTGTTGTCAGGGTGATACTTTTTTTTTTCCTTTGAGGTTTTAATAGTCATTAATATGTATTAACACGTACTGGCATTTATTAACATGTATTAAATGATATTAAAATTAATTTACAGCAACTCATATATATTAACAAGATACTTTAATAACATATATTAAAATATATAAACATTTATTTACAACAACTAACAAGTATTGAAATATATTAATATCAATTGAAAACATACAAGAATTTAGTGAAATCTTTTAATCTTATTAACTTAACATGAATATACAAGTTTTATTTGCTCAAGTTAATTCATCTCAAAGTTTCTAAAGAAACATGATCATATCATATTCAGTAGAAAATATATAATGAAAATTTGCTGTGTATCTCTAACACACTTTAAGATAAACCATTGTTTCTGTGTACACAATAATAAAAACATAACACACAAGCACCGTGATGAAGGTTTGAATTAAATTAGTTCATCAAAAGCTTATAAATTATAGCTTATTATTATAGATTATTAATGAGTATTAACAGCATTAACAGGAACCAGCAGGTATTGACATTACATTAATTAAGAGATAGTTGCATTTAGTGACAATATGTATTAATCAGTACTAACTGGTTATTGTCTCTGTGTTCATAGGTTTGTCTCAGCCAACCACTAACCTGGTGGCGGGCTGCCTGCAGCTGAATCCTCGGACTTTCCTGCCAGAGCAGACACCCGACCTGCCAGCTCACCTTCCCCCCGCCGGCTCTGTTGCCTATCCCGGACACTTCTCCTACCAGAGCCCCGGGCTGACGGCTGGCCTGCCCAGCCCTCCCTACGGCACCATGGAGCCCTCCCACATCTTCCACCAGGTCAAAGGTCAGCCCTATGGCCCGCTGGAGCCCTTCTTTGATGGCGTCCTGGTGTCAGACGGCCCAGCGTTTGACCCACCCCTTAGCCCTCCACTCAGCATCAACGGGAACTTCTCATCCTTTAAGCATGAGACCGTCGCAGCCGCCGACTATGACAAGAGTTTCTCCTTCAGTGTGCACTACGGAGGAGGAGGACCTGGGGGACATGCTGCCATCTATGGCGGCGGGGGTTCCAACCCACGGTGTGGTGAGCTGCAGGTGGATGGGCTGATGGGCTTTGAAGGACACTCACACCACGAGCGGCTGATGAATGCCCAGCTGAATGCCATCTTCCACGACTCCTGAGGAAGAGGAGGATGAAGGACTGAGAGGCTGATGAAGACAGACAGACACACAGAGAGACATCATTTGGAGAGACAGACAGTTCTGTGTTGTCCTATCATTTCATAGCTGTCTTTCTTTCTGTCTTTCTTTCTTTCTGTCTGCGTCAGGCTCTGCAACTTGGTGATGTCGATGATGATGTCACGTCGATGATTTAATCTTCTTTGTAGCGCTTCATCCTGCAGGAGACGCTCTCTGAATGTCTCGTTATTATCCATATTATCACTTAAAAATAATCAATAAGCAATAATCTGGAGGAAACTATGCAATTTTGTTAAATCCTGAGCGATGCTCAGCAGATAATTCCAAATGTTGAAAGAATAAAGATTTCTCTATTTTTGGGTCAGTGTGTAAGGCGTTGTTGAGCCAGCATTGGGCCAGTGTTGAGCCAACATTGGGCCGAAAGTGTTCATGTTGTTCATGTGGTTTTTACTTTTTGCTTTTTATAACGTTCCTGTAGCGTTCTGTTAACATTTCATGTGACTCTTGTTCATATTTTATAAGATAGATGTTTATAAAGGCCTTTCATTAAAAGGAATTCAATGTGATTCATCTGAGAGACTCTGTTCATCATCAGCAACACAACAAAACAATAAAGCACCTCTGATTGGTCAGGTTCACTTTGTGCAGAAATAAGAGTTCCAAAAGGGTTCTTCTTGCACGGCTGAGGTTCTATCCATAAAAAAACATTTGTCTGTGAAGAACCCTTTTTTGACGATAGAGTTCCTCAAGGGTTCTTTATAAGACTAATTATGTGTTCCACTTGCACTGGGAAGTTGTACTTTCCGAGTTCCCGGTTGGAATTTTTAACTGGAAGGCCTCCTGAAGTTGGATTTCCAACTCAGAAAGTCTGCAAAATACTGCAGAATGTGTTGTTATCAAGAACAAAAAAGTTGAGTGCTTTTTGTACTGAAAGGTGGTCAACACAGGTGTGATGTCATTCCCAACTCCGACTTACGACCTCAGAGGTAAATGCAGTGTACCATAGGGGCTCCATGAAGAACCTTTTCAATCCAAAAAATCCTGTTTGGAAAAAAAAGTTCTTTAAGGATTGCTGAGATCCTTGACTTTGTTAGTGGTTTCTTAAGGGTTCTTTGTACCATAATATAAAAGTGTTCTTAGAACCCCACGTGGGTTCCAGATAAAACTCTTGGAATATAAATGGGTTCCCCTCTGAGTTCTCGATGAAACCCATGGAACATGTTGCCAGTGTCACATAAA
Source organism: Lutjanus campechanus (assembly GCA_027495735.1). Taxonomy (NCBI): domain Eukaryota; kingdom Metazoa; phylum Chordata; class Actinopteri; order Lutjaniformes; family Lutjanidae; genus Lutjanus; species Lutjanus campechanus. The sequence continues at coordinate 36,723 of JAJHUR010077828.1, read as the reverse complement.
AACCTTTTATTTCATTAATTATTCACATTTAGAGCAGCTCAATACTGCTGAAGACAGTGTACAAATTATGTTTGATTTTAACGCCAAATTAGTGACAACTAATCAGAACCAGGCTGATTTTCTGCCAGATCAGCTGTCATTTGATGATCAGTTTAAGGGGGGGTCACGACACCTGATTAATTGCCCAGATGATCAGCAGCTGGCTGTGGAACAAAATTTGATAGATTTCTGGTATAAAAATTAAACAATTAATATATTTGTCCAGTGACAGAAAATGTATCTGGGAGGCACTTTAAATCTAGCATTAAACAACATGCTCATAGTGCATGCTTGTAAATGCTCATATACTGTTTAAAATGCTAAATAGAGGGATTAAGGTAAACACACATTTCTCTACAGACAAATCCAAAGACTTTTACATAAAAATATGTGCCACTTTTGGTCGGTGGCTCGGACCAACATGAGAATGACACTCAACAATCCCAAAATATCTCTCTTCAAAATTGCTTACTCCATGTTTAATCTGCACCTTCAAAAAAAAAAGAAAAAGAAAAAAAAAGATCAGTCATCTAAGTTTTTTTTTTTTTTTTTCCAAAAATGAAAATGCCCATATTTCATTGGTTCCAGCCTTTCAAATCTGAACATTTGTTGGTCTAGTTAGACATGATCTTGGGTTCTGGGAAACTCTTTATAATCACTAGATTAAATAACAATTCAAGCTGCAGCAACCTTATTCTATCATTTTTTGTCAGCTGTCGTGTAGTTTGAGCAGGTTAACGATTGAACTTCCCACATGGCTTCTATCAAAAGATCCATCATAAACTGTGGTGAGCTTATTTTAATGTTACTGGAGAAGTGTCTAGTTTAAGATGTTACACTAACCAGCTCAGAAACATGCAGACATCTTTGAAATGTTCACACCATCAGCTAAAACAAGACTGAAGGTTGATAGTATTATTTAAAGTAGATTTTGGGCTCCAAGTATGAGGAACACATGAGGAGAAAACACATATCTCCTTACAGAGAAAACCCTGTTAACATGTTAATAACATTATCACACCGGCTGAAGGACAAAACCAGGATTACTGTGTGTGTGTGTGTGTGTGTGTGTGTGTGTGTGTGTGTGTGTGTGTGTGTGTGTGTGTGTGTGTGTGAAGGGCACAGATGTTCGTTCTGCAGGCAAGATTTTAATTTATGAAAATGATCTTGTTTATGCATGAGAGCCCCCCTCCAATACACACTGCTGTCCTGCTGTGTGTGTGTGCGTGCGTGCGTGTGTGAGTAAGTGTGTAAGTCAACAGGGACAATATGGTGGCCATATCCCACCATTTAGCTTCCCTGCTAAAGTGGAATAATAATGAGAGAAAGTCAGACTGCGATTCATCCCGTTCAAACGGAACAGAAACTATTTACACAATATATTTTAGGTGTCACACTAACTACAGGAGATATCTGGAAATAAAGTATCAACTTATTAAGAAACGCTGCTTTAAATTTAATGACGAAACAGCGTACAGATACATGTAGAGATCTGGAGAAAAAGCTGAGCTGTTCACAGTGAAATCAATCTTTTCATTTTCATTGGAAGAAAATGATCAATATAAACGTCATGTGGACATGTCAACGACAATACCACAGCAGCAGTAGCAGAAGCAGCAGTATTAGCAGTATTAATAGTTGTATTAGCAGCAGTCTTTGTGAAAGAGGTTTTGTGTTTCAGTCTGTTGGCTGATCATAACACTGATTAATGCAGCTTAAACTCAGCCATCTGTCATCAACACACACACACACACACACACACACACACACACACACACACACTGAGTGTGTTTCTGTTGTAGCTTGTAAAATTATGTTTATACCACAGCGAGGGACCATCCTGCTTTCTGATTGGTTGGCAAGTGTCTGTAAAAATCATATACAAGGACAACTATTAAACTACAGGTAACCATAGCAACAGTACTGATGCTTCAGGCTCCATTAGCAGTTAAGTGACTGGTGAAACTAACCTGTCAACAGGTTAAACTGTCTACAAACAGGAGAATTTAAACACAGCCTCGTTTTTTCATTAATGGGCAAAACAGAAGAGACAATGGACTCACCTCCACTGATAGTGTTATTTTATTATACCAAAAAACTACATTATGACACCATCACATAGTTACAAGTGCTTTAACTATATCTTAATAAAAATAAGTTCATTCACCTGCCTATTACTTTTGCACAGTGTCTCAAGCTGTAGCACAGGTTGCCAGATCCTGTCAGTGGTCTTTGTACAATGGTATTGGAACTGATAACCATACAAAGACAAGACTTTAAATACAGTAGCTTAGTGCACTAGTTGACTTTATAGTATATAACAGCATTGGTATAGGTGGAAGTAAATAAGCAGTGTTGGTAGGTGCATGTTTAAACTTTCTGCAAAGGCTAGCTCCCCACTGCTTCCAGTAATTATGCTAAGCTAAGTTAATCACCCTCTAGCTCTATATTTAGCTCCATTTGAGACTGTATGGGAGTCAGAACTGGAGGCTTACCACTGAAAAACATACAGGCAGAGGTGTGGATTCAAGTAACATGACTTTGACTCAAATCAGACTCAAGTCACAAGATTGATGACTTTAGATTTGACTTAACAAAATCAAAAAAGATTTGCAACTTGACTTGCATTTTAACGTGGATGACTTGTGACTTCACTTGGACTTGAGCCTTTTGACTTGAAAAGGACTAGAAATCGAGGAAATTACTAAGGGTCAAGAAAGGGTAATACAAGTCAAGAAAGTCCCAGTTTATTGAAAAACTGTTGAAATGTAAGACTGTGAAGATATGTAATTAGAAAGACTACACACCCAGTGGTTGTGTAAGTACTTTCTCCCTCCAAAAGTTAATGTTAGTTGCTTAAGTTATGGTGCCTGTGTTTTTGTACCAAAACAACAGTTCTTGCTTGTTCTTTTACTTCCTGACTGATAAAATGACCAGGAGTCGCTGGATTAAACACTTGGGGTAAGATAATATTGCAAGGGACAATGATCTTGGTATTGATGACGTATATTGTGTGAGATTTTGTATGTTTTGTATGATTAATGCAAAATATGCTAAAAAAAAACAAAAAAAAACCTTTAACTGTTAGATAAATTTAACAGTAAACTCCAATAAATTCCAGTGAAAGGAGGTGGAATGAAAGTAAAGTAGCATAACATGAAAATACTTTAGTTTCAAGTACAGGAACCTTAAAACTGCACTTAAATATAGATAGTATTGGGTAAATACACCGAGTTACTCCCCACAACTGCAAACACCAGGACATAATCAATCAGAAGTACCTTAATCGATCATTAAGTGATCGACTGAGGTTGCAGTAAACTGCATGAAGTATACTCACCATATGCGCGCTCCCGCTTGAAAGAAAGCTATACACGAGAGAGCGCGCGGCCGCTGATGAGACACCGGTGGAGCTGCCTCGTGCCCGAGCTGCGAGTCCGGTAAAGCTGCTGCCTGTCTCCATAGCGACGAGACCCCGGAAATACACCGTAACCTGCCGTTGTTGATCAGCTTACTACATGTTTATTTGCTGCTTTGTTGTTTATCAAAGAGGAACAAACTCATAACCGCCGAGTTTGTTTGTTTGTTTGTTTGTTTGTTCGTGGGTTGAATCAGTAAAAAATGTCGGAGCCTGAGGAAGAGCTGCAGGAAGAGCAGGGAGACAGCACGAAGAAGAAGAAGAAAGGAAAACGAAGCGGAAAGAAGAAGAAGGAGAAGAAGCGGGAAGAAGAAGAAGAGCAGCAGGTGGAGGAGGAAGAGGAGCAGAGGTGAGTGTTTGTTCTGAGGTTCCTACAGTTTCAGGTTCTACACAAACCCACAGAGCTCTCTGATTGAACAAACTGATGAATCACATTTGAGAACAGATGCTTTTAAAGTAAAAGCAATGCAGTTAAAAGTTTACCAGAGTAAAAGGAACAGAATAACAGAATGGATCCTAGGCTATTAAATGATGGCTGCATCAGCATCTGCTACTATAAAAATACCCAACATGCATTTCACTGCTTCCAAACCACATGCTCTTCAGGTTCAACATAATTGTCTACAACTCTTCAATAGTCAAGTTTTCATCCAAATGTAGTGTGACTTATCATTTCAATTTTCACAAAAATCAGCAAAAGACAATGCGCATTATTGTGCATTTCAATTAACTACTATTAATATTAGACGTTTGATGCATCAAGATAAACATCTGGCGGAGGTCAGTCTACAGTGGCATTGTTAAAAAACATTACAAAATAAGGATGAATTTGGATGGATGTTTTCAAGGGTCAATTTTGGGTTTCTTGCAATGTATTATAGTGGATCTGAAATAACATACAGTGCACTACATACCCAAAATGTGTATTGTTCAAAATACTTTTGTGAAAATAAACAGTAGTATGAGTCTTTTTGAGTGCACTGTTCAGCACATACCACATAGTCTGACCCATAGCCTGCCATTGGCTGTGGTATCGGGGCATCTGCTATCTGCATTTTCAAAGTCCAAACAAGAACAACCTCTGAGTTGCAACCTACACGCTGAAAACAGCAAATGGGACGCTAATGGTATGAAAGTAAACAAGCTAACAGCTGTTACCAGTGATGTTGTTATTTTAATGCCAGGGCTTGCCTCCCCATGTGCAGATGCTCCACCCAAACAAGTCCTCCCTCAATACTATTTTGCAGCAGCACCATTGCTGCATTGTGGGCTTAGCGCCACCGAAGATGTTTGTGATTGGTTAAAAAAAATTGCTAACAAGGTAGGGCATTTTTCACACAATGTGCGTATGTGGAGCCAGACGTTTCACCAGCGCTAAGAGCTGTGGCTGTGCGAGTATACATACCACGTGACTTCCTGAGAGCCTCCTTGTTGGCTGGAGGTGGCTGGAGGAGCTGATTTAAAAATATGCCTAGCAAAGTGAAACCTTACTTAGATTTAGATCAAAGCATTTTAGATGTTACGCCGGAACTGTCACTGTCCGTCTTTGTCCATTATGTTGTTGTTGTCATCACTGCTGCATTGCTTTGTGGGATATATATGCGGGCATAGTGTCCAGTAGAGGTGGCAATCTCTAAGCACCTCACTACTATTCAAATCAATTCTGATTCAGAGGATTACGATTAGGTTATAAAACAATCATCAACATATTTTGAAGCATCTAAATGTATGACTTCTGTACATTATTTATTTATTCTCACTGTATGACTACTTGTTACTTCCATATGGTAGCTTTTAAGCCAGGGAGTGGCTGTTGGATTGTATCCATCCACAGTTGCTCACACATAGCCATCCTCCCCAAAACTCAAGACATAGCCTAGTTTAGAACGTAAACTTCATGCACATTTTTACATCCATTATGTTCCACCATCCAGTTGTTTCAGCCATGAGGAAAGTAAAGCCTGGCTGTACAGAATTGCTACAGATGATCATAATGTCAAGAATTGGGTTTTAAATTTGCGATTATTGACTTATGCTTTGATTGATAATCTTTCAAGAAAGAATCACCATGCATCTAAGAATTGATTTTCTCTCCATCCCAGTGCTTGCATACTGCAATATTTATCTGGAAATAGTACACAACTCATGTACTAATGGATTCATACTAATGATTTGGACATATTAAAAAATCTCACATACTAAATAGCATGTTGGTATGGAATTTCAAACACAGGCTTTGTGTTTAGTGCTAAATAGAAAATGTTAAATTAAATTAAGATGGTGAACTTGGTAAATACGAAACCAGTTAAGCAGCGTGCAGCATGCTGACATTACAGCACATCTAGCTGTGTGTGCCTGTGTACAGCCTCACATAGCTGCTAGCATGAATCCTTTCCCAACATTAATGAGGTAAACAGTCTTTTAACAGCGTCAGATTGATGGAGGGATGAAAATAATATTAGTTAGAATGAACAGTAAACCTTCTTTCCATAATTTCTCCAGCCAGGTGTTTAATTTGTTTGCTTCAAATTCACTGATAACAATGTAATCAGCAAACATAATCAGCATTAATTGTAAGAGAAGTCAGACCGTTTAACCTCTGAAACATTTTCAGAGATCAGTAGTGCCATCAGTATGACCCAGTGATTGATTTATCAGACAGTTCATTGATAAATATATGTAAATGAGAAAATATTTCATCCATATCCGTTTTTGACCTCTGATTGTTTGAATAAACTCTGTTTGTTGTGTGTTAGTGAGTGTGTTGTGCTGCGTGGGATATTCAAACTGGGGAAGAAGAGTCACGATGTCCTGCTCACACGAACCAAACTGACCTGGATCCCCATCAAACCGGAGGACCCCACAGGTCAGTGTCCACAGTGATGGGTTGTCATGGTGATCAGTTGTCTTGCAGGCAGGCAGTCTGTGCGTGTATGTCGAGGCAGCTGGTGCTGTAATGGAGAAGTTCTATCATGTTGAGACCACCTGAAACATGACATCTGGACACACACTCAAACACACATACACACACACACACACGCACGCACGCACGCACACGCACACACACACACACACACACACACGCACACACACACAATTACTGAGTTATGAGGTTGTTTATGCCAGATCCCTGCATTCTGAGTGTTTAAATCATGTTTTTGTATCAAATGTTACAGTTTTTAGCAGCATTACTAGCTATGTCTGTCCACCGCTTTATAACATTGGCAGACCCTTAAGTAGTTTTAGTACCATGGTTAGGTCCAAAATTATAAAAATTAAAAATTATATTTTTGAATTAACGTCACAATGTCAAACTAATGACATCAGTCTCAGCTGTACTCTGTGTTTTGTTGACACAGTGAATTAAGGTGTTATTAAGTAAGATGGTATACATGGTAAACATTGCACCTGCTAAGCTGAATACAGCCTCACAGAGGAGCTACATTGACTGTAGACTCAAAGTCTTGTTTGATTGAAAAAGTAAAGAACACTGATTTGGAAACATGATGCAGTCTTCTGTCTGTATGATGAATAATGATATAATTTACTGTCCAGCACTACTGGGTTAATGCCTTTTGAAAAACCACAAGTTAGGCTATGTTGCCTATGTTGGTATATCTCCAGCAGTGGTGAACTGCCTCTATGCATCAAGACTAGTACTAGTGGAACTATGGACAGATTTATTTTCTCCAGATAATCAAAGTTCTGTGTTCACTAAGTTGAGTGTTCACTAAATACTTAACCTTTGTCTCGCAAAGCTAATTATTAAGCTATTAAATCCAAAAGTGCTCCATATTTACCATATAGGGTGCTATATTTACTGTGTGCCAGTTTACTTTAGAGTCTGAATTCGGAGTGTTAAATTTATGCTGTCTACAGTGCCCTCAAAATTCTAACAATCGAACAAAAAACAAAATTTTCAAGCGCTCTGATGCTAACCTTTAACACTTATAACAATAATGCAGGTTATTGAGTTAATCAGCGTTATTTTTTTCCCCCACAGATGATTACAACAGCTGAGTTTTGCTTTGCTGATTTATCAACATTAATTAATAAATAATATATATATAAATAAAAACTAATAATATAATTTATAAATATTATAATTTGGATCAATCAGCTTGTCACACATTAATAAGCCCATGTCATGAAAAAACAGGCTAACTCAAGGGTCCCACCACAGCCCCTTTTGTATTATTGGCTGCTGCCTTTGTTGAAAAGTCCAACAAAAATGCAAAGGCATTTTTTAGACCAATACTTCTATGCTGACTTACCATATTAGTGAAAACTATGATTCAAAATGAAAACCTCCAAATCAGAACCAAATATTATAAACCTACTACACTGGACCAACGACACACTTCTTTCTATTGGATTTTAGTGCTTTTACTATTTTATAGTAATATTTTTTTATTAAAATTAAGCATTTTCGACTGACCTGTTGGTAGCTGTTCACTGGTCTCATTGGAAAGGTTTTTTCCTTCATCATTCTAGTCTTTTATTTGTTGAGTCCTGTAACAAAATCAACAGTGTCATTTGTCACACTCTTTTACAATCTGTTTTTTTAAATCTTGGTATAAAATTTAAATCCTTGTGGACACTTTTGTCTGTCAAATCATGATGTTATCAATAAGTGCATTGTGTACATCATGCATGTCTCACTGTCTCATTTGTTTTTCAGCCATTGCTAGAGAAAACGCTGACTGTGTGTAAATAGTGTAAGCAACCAAACGAGTCTCAACTGTCGCTAATATTAAGAGTCCAAATGATACCCCTTCAGTTGAGTTCAATTGAATTATTCATGACACCATTATAAAAGCATTTGACAGTGTAATAACATTTAATGATGTCTTGATGACAAGTCCAAAGTGAACTACTTTACATGAGGTCAGGGAGGATATTCATGACTCACTTAAAATGGTCTCATGTCAAAACTAACCACATATGACAGTATAAATGTAATGTTAAAACATAAAGCTGAACCATTTGATTATCTCAAGTGTTCATGACAAAGACATTTACAGGTTATGTTGTCTTACTTAATGTCAAGTTTGCTTAATAAAGACATTACTGGCCTAATTAATGTCAGGTTGACATCTCAAACAATGTGAACTTTGCATTAAATATAGCAAAATGAACAGAATAACACTTAATGACAACAGTCATAAACAGTCATAAAGACTCCATGTTTGTGACAGGTGTTGTAACGTGGTTATGAGAGTGTCATGTCATTCTTTCATTCACACCTCTTCAAATAAATGTATTGAATGGGTACTCAGACAGCTGTTATGGTATCTTATTGTTATAATCACATAGTAAAATAAAATACCAACACATACTGACCATGAATATTATAGTAACACAGCCACCTGATACCAAAACTGTGTAGAAGAACTGGTCTATGCAGTGCCGCTATGTAAACAGCATATTTCAAAAATACAGGTGCAAGGTGGTTACAACCAGTAGGTCCAATGAAAACAAGATTCTCACTTCCAGTAGAGACAGAAACCTAGCAGACAAAATACTGAGTTAGAGCACTTCCTTGTTGCTGAATTGCAGATGGTACTTTATGAGTAATTATTATTTTTTTAAGGATAATTTTGGGTACAGCATAAATGACTCTAGTGTATGTGTGTGCATGTTGTACACGATCCTCATTCTGTTCTCAATTGTTATTTGAGTCTGCTCTCCATTTTCTTTATTTCACAACCTTTATTACCTGGGCTGACTGCAGGACAGAGCCACCACCATCCCCATCTCTTGTCTAGTGTCTCAGCCACGCTCGTCTCCTGCAGCTCTGAAACATTCTTTTATTGTATTATTATAATTGTTGTTATATACCGACATCTTGCTAAAACAAAAACAACAAAAAAAGACACACACACACACACACACACACACACACACACACACACAGATACAGACACAGACACAGACACAGTTTTAGATAAAAGAGTGCCTTTGGCAGTTTGGAGTGCCACAGTCATGTTCTGTTGATATTATTGTGATATTTTGGTATCAGATTGGTAATGTTATGGTATTGTTTTGATTATGTTGGTAATGTCCTGTGTTTTGTGTTAGTTTTTGGTTGAAATCTATTCAGCCAGAACTGGTTAGTGGAGCACGATGAAGGTGTAAATACAGTGTGTGTGTGTGTGTGTGTGTGTGTGTGTGTGTGTGTGTGTGTGTGTGTGAAGCCAATCTGTTTTGCTGTATTTCATCCAAGCTAATGTCATTAAGCCAGCACTCTGCGTGTGTGTATGTGTTGGCAGTAGTATAGAGCAGTTGGTTCGGCCCATGGGGGGTTATTAGAGTCTCTCAGTGTGAGGAGATTAACACACAAACACACACACACACACACACACACACACACACACACACACAGTCAGCGTGTCAGCATGCTGTGTGTGTGTTGATGAGATATTTCTATATAAATGGATCAGCTGTTGTTGTTTATTTCAACACATGAATTCACCCTGTCTCACCCAGCAGCCTGTCTCTCTGTCTGAGGTGAGACCTGAGCTGTATCGATACAGTAACTCAGGTAGTGTATCCACGGTAGCGTGACACCTGGCCTAATTTGCAGTTGGTATGCAAGAAATAAAAGGACTAGCAACAACAAGGATGAACAGTGTTTCTGTGTAGTCCAAACATTTCCAATAACTCCAGAGTGTCATAAAGTCCAAAAGTCAAAAATGATAGAAAAAAGAATAATGCAATCGGTTCCAAAATTCACATCATGTTTTTATCTGTTCTGTAATGACTTTAATCTGCGTTTTGTGAGCAGTGTGTGTTCAGATGACAACTTAATGAAGTAAACAAAGCCCTCATTTGTTTTGATGTGAGATGCTGGTGGTCTACTGTGACCTCTAGAGGATGTAAATGCATTTTTTAAATATGCTGGGAGAGGGGCCTATAGCAGACTTTAAATGTTTCTTTGTTTTTTTAAAGAAAAATTTGAAACAGGATTACAGAATGAGGAAAAACACCAGCGGCTCCTCCAATTTCATAACTATCAGGGATGCAACAGTATATTGAATGTTGTGATATTGCAGTTTTAAAAAATGTCTTTGTAAAAGGGCTGTGCTTCACTAAGATTTTTTTCCACCCAATCAGATTTGGCCGAACACAAATATTCAACTTTTTTATTTTGGCTAGTACGCCACCCTAAATTCCTATATCAGCCTACATGAATATGTTTTACCAGTAAGTGTTTTATTGCCTTCTGTTGTCTTCTGTGATGTGAAAACATCAGACTTTAACAAAGTCAGAGAAAGTAAAAAGTGTGTGTCCTCCTGCACATAGCTCAGGTATAAAATCCCAGCATAACACGGAGCTGAACTATTTTGAGTGGACCTTTTTTAAGTGAAAAAAACATTGACATTAAACCGTGTAAGCATTCGAATCTTCGACTTTCAGGGGGCATCCTTACTTGATGTCGCACTGGACCATGACAGTATCTGCTGTGATATTTCATGGTTAATTATTTTATTTTATTCTTTTTATTTTAGTGTATTAAAGGGCTGTTATTGACTGCTACATTTTGTGTGCAATTGTACATACATAATTCAAACATTCATTGCCATTTTATTGCACACACTAGGATCAGGGATTATTTGATAAAATAAAATTTTCTTTATTTTTAAATGTCACAATAAATATCGTATTGTGAACTTTTTATTGTTGTTGTTACTTACCTAATAACTATGAAACAAATGTAAAACAGCAACCTTGAATTACCATTTTCAATTAAACTGCACAAAAAACAAAAATATTTCTGCAATAATGTTATACTTAAAATTTGGAGCCGGAACCTTTTCATGACCATCTGCAGTCGTCTTCAGCTGTGCCAATTTTGAAATTCAATCGTGCTAATCAAAAGCACGTTCAAAAATCTGGAGATTTTTTTTTATGTAGGTAGTTTTAGGTCCCTTCATAGTTTCACTACAATCCAAAAAACACAGATTTAGTATTAGTGTGGAATTGGGACACTTTTCTGGGTTGAGAATTCCTCCAGGCAGTGAAGTATCTCTGGAGGGTTTTGAACAGGAATAACTGTAAAGGCAAAATAACTGATCAATTTACAATCAATTTATAATATCAGAGCAGCAGAGCAGTTTACATGATCAATCGTTGTTAGTGACACTGAGGGAGTGTTACAGTGTTGCATCCTCTGCGTCTGTTTGTGTGTGTGTGTGTGTGTGTGTGTGTGTGTGTGTGTGTGTGTGCAAATTATTATCCATAACTCCCCACAGTGAGCCACATGGCCTGGTCACCATGGGACTGGACTGCCACTGTGTGTGTGTGTGTGTGTGTGTGTGTGTGTGTGTGTGTGTGTGTGTGTGTTGTGGAGCTGTATACATTTAACCAGTTGTTTTTTATACTGTTAAGTTTAGAATTAGAACAAGATGGAGCCTCTGGAGAGTGAATGGAAGTACAAGGCTCTTACATTTCACACACATATTAATACCAACATAACATACGTATATATTTCGTTTTCTGTGTGTGTGTGTGTTTGTGTGTGTGTTGGCACAGTGGGTTGATGAGGGCATGATGGGAAACTCATCTCCATCTGGAACCAACCAACATGCTACCTGTGACGGGCAGTGCACTGTGTGTGTGTTTGTGTGTGTGTCCCCGCGCGCACAGTAACTCTGTAGGTTCTGTCAACTCAGATCAGAGTCATCTTTATTGGGGTGGATAGAAAATCTGTCTCTCTCTATTTCAATTTCATTTTTTTTTTTTTTTTTCCACTTCGTTGAGACAATGTGAAGAAAACAATGGATAACAGTGCGAGATGTTCTGAGCTGTTCTGAGTTTCTCTGTTTTAGCTGACACTGACTGTCCTTTCTCTAGTTAAAATGAGACACCTCCCCTCTGGTAAAGTTAAATCTGTGAGTAATATGATGGCAGGCCAAAATGAAACTTGTAGTTGTCTGGTTGATGTGCTCTCTGCAGTGTCTGTACTAAAGATCATTTGTGAGGGATGAAGCTCTACTCTGTAACACCACAGTGATGTTGCTAGGTATGTATAATTTGTCTCTGGTGCATTAAAATCTGAAAGGACTTAGCATTGTCAGCATCAGATGAGTCTGCCCGCGGACTGGAGATCTCTGCCGGACCGGGAAACAAACACCAAACGCAACCTCCAAGTCGACAATGGTCATATGGTGGAATACAGTACCGATGTGCTTTTCTTATTGGGTTTGGCTCCTTGCACCCCGGGGGCTGAGTCAGCTAATTATGGTGATAGCTGCATGGCTAACAGAAATACATAACTAACGGCATCTGCAGATAACAGCAGGCAGTGGTTAGCTTACTTAAGCTTTAAGTAAACTAGCTAAGACTAACCACTGTCACTCCATCAGCAAACTGTGTTAAGTAAATCACCTTGGTTCTGTGCTCTGTCGTCGAACAGGCCTTATAACCTTTAATGACATCATTTGACTAGTGCAAATGATACCACTTGACTCGACGACCAGGAGATTATTCATGACACATTTAAAATAAGAATTTGACAGTGTAATAAAACTTAAGAATATTATTCCAAAATGTACCACGTCATGACACACTAATAATGTTGTCATGGCAGCCAGTATCAAAACCAACTACATGTCAGTTTAATGTTATTTTAAAACATAAAGCTGAACAGTTTCTGCAAGTTTGAGTGTTAAGTGTGTGTGTGTGTGTCATATACTGTATCGTGTCATGACAAAGACAGCTCAAACAATGCCAGCTGTGCTTGAAAAATGAAATATATTCATTCAAGACTTCTTCATGTTCATGACAGGTGTCATAACATGTTCATGACAGTGTAATGAGAGTCTTATACACACTCCTTCAAATAAGTGTTAACCAACTTTTAAAAGTGATCAAATGGTTATTGTCTAATTATTCTGCCCCCAAGTGGCCAAATATCCATTCATATAGCTATAAAACATATTTTGATAGGAATAGATCTGTAAATTACTTTATTTGGTGAACAATAACACATCGTCATTTTCACTCCTCCAAAAGCTTTATGACTCCACTTCATAGGCATGTGGAGACAAGATGAAGACAAGACACATTTTGGGTAGAAATAACAGAGATAACTGGAGTTTGTGGTGAGTTGTGGGATTAATCAGAATCTAACCTGTTTTGCAGATGTGTTTAAAGTTGAAAACACACTTCTGTAATATTCACAGAGTGAACACAAAGAGCAGAGAATGAAGCAACAACAACAGACAGATCACTGCCTCACAAACTGTGACCCCGACATATGGACGTTGGCCTCTGCGGGTGGAAGAGGGGAGGTGGATGTTTTGTATTTGATAACAGCAGGAGGGTATTTCACAGAGAGGTGGGGTTAATCAGCTATCATCATATATAAAACAATTTTCTGATGGATCTGTCAGAGTTGTTCAGAGCTGTTAGCTTTATAACTGTTGGATTGTTTATTTTTTTACTGCTGATATTTCTGTTGATGGATAAATAACAACAATGGATGGATTTAAATATTTCTGTTAATTAAAGTGGATCCATATGCATTATTTCATGAAGGAGTTTGTTTTTCCGTGTACAGATGTTTGTTCACCTGCTGTGACATGTGTCTGTCCCATTATTATTATTATTATTATTATTATTATTATTATTATTATTATTATTATTATTACAGTATTATTTTATTGGACTCATTCATTGATCAATTGTTTGGCAACAGGCTGACTCTGCTACACTGTATCAGCTGGGTCAATGACAAACATGGTATGACAGAAATTAAATCTGCGCACGTGTGTGTGTGTGTGTGTGTTATGTAACTCTGAATGTACTGTCTGAGCTCTGCTGACAGTATCCTCAGAGGATTGAATGATTAATCTGACATGGACCAATCAGATTTCAGAATTCCTCCCTGATTAGACTGATTAATTGACAGGTGCTGCTGTATGTTCTGCTGATCAATGGATTAGTCATTAATACAGTTAATGATATTATGCAATATGAGTGCAGGTGAACCAGTAGCAGCCTGGTACACTCATACTTTACAGAACACTTCCTCTTTGCATCATAAGTATACAGATCATGTTAGTCACAAAAGTGAAAACTGTTGACAGGATATTTAAAAATCAGTGTCTTTATTCTATGGTCAGCCTTTATAATAATTAATTATGACAACACTAGGTAGCTTGTTTAAAAAAGTCCAGCATTTTGGGAAATTCTCATACCATCAACACTTACTTCAGATAGTATCAAATGTTAATTTGCCTTTGTCTTTTGGCGTGTTCTCCTAAATCAGATGAGAAGATGTATATCTGTTTCTTCTTTGTGTCCAGAACAGAGATAGGTCTAGGACATTTTAGCCTAGCTTATCATAATGACTGGAGGCAAGGGGAAACTGTTGGCTTGGCTCCTGCAAAGGAGACAAAAAAATGCTGCATCTTGTGTATTAAGCAGTTGTAAAAATGAAAGATAACTAACTAGCTAGCAAGCAAATAAGACACAAAAACACATTTAAATTCTGTAGTCATATGGCTAATCAGAAGTTAAAGTTAGACGGTAGGTTTGTAGACTTGTCGGATGAAGTCAGCAATTCAAATCAATTCCCTTTTTGATTTTTGGTTGATTTTGAAGCAAAATCTTTTTTAGTCACCCTGGCAGTGTTGCAGTTGATCCAGCACCTCGGTACTGACTAAAATATCTCAACAGTACTGATTAATATCTCAACAACTCACAATGGTCATAAAATTTTGTAGCCGACAGACATTCATGGTTCACAGAGAATTACTCCCAGTGTTTTAGGTGAACTTCTGATTTATCATGTAGCTCCACCAAATTTGTGGTTCAGAGTGGCTTTTTTCCACAACTATTGATTGGATTGCCATGAAATTTAGAAAAAAAATTGACATTCCTGGTCCTGTGATGTCTTATTGTAATAGTTTGGTGATCCTCTGTCTTTTCATCGGGTGAAATTTTGAATTTGTCTCATACTTTATGATCAAATACCTGCAAAACTTAAGACATTCTCATCAGTTTGTAAAGCATGGTTAACATTATATCTGCTAAACATTAGTGTGTTAGTTTTGTCACTGTGGGTATGTTAACATTTGGCGCAACCATTTAGCTCAAAACAACACTGTGCCCAAATAAAGCCTCAGCTGCTAGCATGGCTGTAGACTCTGTAGAGTTTTGTTTCTGCCACTGTAACAATGTTCAAACCTTGACTTTCACAGAATTCAGATCTTCTTTCAGGTGCCGTGTGTTAACTCCTCCTCTCTCTGTGCAGGTGAGGTGTTTGTGCTGCAGCCAGGTGTGGTGCTGCTACAAGATGTGTATGCGGTAAAGGTGAAGCGGCGGCGAGCGGTGGGCCAGCAGTCTGGGGGAGCCGTGCTTGGCGTGGCTCTGTTCTGCTGCAGGAGGAGGGGGAAGAAGCTGGAGGAGGACACACTGCACCTCCACAACGCCTCCGCAGAACACACAAACACCTGGTACAACACCTTGAAGGAGCTCCTCACAGGTAACATGCACATTCAGATGGTCATACAGTATGAAGAGTGAGCACAAACAATTGTGGGTGTTTTTTAATGTATTTTTGAGCTTGTCAATTTCAACAGGTGAGTGTCATTATTTTCAATTGGCTATTGAGAACACTTTTTTTTTTTTACCCCAGAGTGGTTAGCTTAGGTGGTAGAGTTATTAATCAGTGGTAGTTGATTCCTGTCTCTTCCTGTGAAAAAACAAGACACTGAACCCCCCAAAATATCTTGAAGTTGCTTAGTTGAAGTTGCTTGAAGTTGCTTCTGACAAATGTAATGTGAATGCTACTTACGGACGCTTACAGTCCTATAAACCAAGTAAAATGGAAAGTTTGACAAATCAGACTTGGACTATCTGCTTAGTGAGATTGCATTTAGTTTTTTTTGGAATATGTTTTTTATTATTAGGCTGAACTGACCTTCAAAGGAGAAATCTGTAGTATATTTGCTGTAATATATCATAAAATGACCATGAGATCTAATCAGAGATTAATGAAACATGCCAAGTTGTTCTCTGACAAAAATGCTGTAGCTGTGTATCTGCCTTTGAAATTTCCATTCAGTCCTGTAACTTGTGTTATTGTTTGACCAGTGTTTGTTGAATGAGTTAGTGTCTGTTTATGAGTCATCAGAAATCATTAATAAACTTTTAGAGGAAGATATTTACAGTGGTTTAATTGAGCAATGAGTCTGGCAGGCAGTCCCTGAACGCCAACTCCAGAGTGTGTATTTTCAGAGCAGTGGGCTTTTGTTTTCAGGATAAAAGGCTTAACTTTACATTGACAGACAATTGACAGTTATAAACAGCTGATCAACTCACAGTGAAGGACCTGTTGTCATTTGTTGTCAAAAAAATTACATTGTTACACTCGTCTTGCCCTCTTCAGTGTTCCTGTAGCCTGCCTGAATTTCCTTGTTTTGGGAGGAGGGGTCGGGGGGAAACAACTCGTTTCAACCATTGATTGTATATTAAATAGGATTTCAGCCTATTTCATATACCATCTATGGTTCCGACTCGCTATTTGGACTGCAGTACTCATTTTTGGATGCGCAGTTGTTACACATTACTCCTTTAAGCAACAGATATCTCACTTGGGATCCAAACTCATTGCTCCACAAGGAGTATCTGTCAAAACTATCTGGCTGATAGTGAGATTAACAGTTTCTCTGTCTTACATAAGAGCTGAGATACACTGGAAACATGACTCAGTACTTCTACTGAATGAACGTCATGCTGTAAGATGATTATGCTCTCTCTCTCTCTCTCTCTCTCTCTCTCTCTCTCTCTCTCTCTCTCTCTCTCTCTCTTCTCCTTTCTCTCTCTCTCTCTCTCTCTCTCTCACTCTCTCTCTCTCTCTCTCTCTCTCACACACACACACACACACACACACACACACACACACACACACACACACACACCCTGCAGAGTAATACTGTTATTATTAGCAGCAACTGTCATAATATGCATGCACCTGTTCATCAGATGGATGGATGGATGGATGGATTTAAGTGTTATAGTAGGTAAATACATGGTCCAGTGATCTGATATGAAAACAGTACAGATACATTTGGGACAAGCAATTCACTGTGATTAAAATCTGAATGTAATTCAACTGAGATTTAATGTACAGATTTTAGATAATTTGTAATTGCATGAATTAAGTTGTATACATTTTGAATGACAATAGTTAAGTAAAATGATAAATGTTTCAAAAGTGACATTTTATTTCAAGTATTAAGAACTAAATGCCCTCAGAGATTATGTCTTTTTTCCCCACAATAAATACCAAGTAGTGATACACAGTGGCAGCTTTTGGGGCAGAACCAAAGCCTTGCAAACCACATAGAAGAGGTATACATTTTTCATGTTGAAGGGTTAGCTAGTTGCTAGTAGCCAGATACAGTGTTAGATTATAATTCATTGTTTTCTATCAGCTTGTTCATCAATCAGTTTAATGAGGTGAGTCACAGTTGCATCAGGCAGTAGAGTTAATCTGCTAATCCACCGGAACAAAATGACAGATTACACACACACACACACACACACACACACACACACAGTCGCACATGCATTCAGCACTACTCAGTAACATGCTGTCAGCAGTTGAATCATGTTGTCTGCAAGAGAGATTAGCTAAAATACTGTCTAGGACTTCTCAAAGTCCAGCTCAAGGTCCGCACCCAGACACTCTTCTGGGTTCAGACTCTTGGAAAAATTTAATAAAATGTGTTGCACAAAATGCTAAATTATTCATTTAAAGTGGAACTAATAAGTATTTTATATTAACTCTTGATTAAATTTCTTTGTGTTACGCAAAAGGGGTCTCTTGTAGTACCAAACCCGAAGAGAATTATCATCCAACTCTGCAATTCCCCTCAGCTCTTCTTTCAGCTCACTCTTTCTGCCTTTTGGCATGAATTTTACAGTTTTGTTTCACTCTCAATAACTCTCCTCAGCCATTTCCAGCTACAGCAGAGAGCTGTTTTCAGCAAAATAGCTTTGATAAACCCATTGTACAAAACCTGTTCAGCACCAAAAAGCAAACAAACAAAGTAAGTGCCATTGAGTAATTAACAAGCTAGACTTTCTTTTTAAAGAGACTGAATACTGAACTTAAATTCATCAGGTGGATGCAACCAGGACTCCAAATGAATGCTAATGTTGTATGCTGGAAATAACACATTTGCTAAAGCTGAAAAGATATCAGTGTTGTGTTTAGAGACTTTTATTTAAATGTGATTTTTTCCCACTGCCTAAACTTTGTAAAAATCTCCCTCAGTGTTGTCTGACCCTGTAAAAGTGTTGAAGTGTTGTTTCCTGTAAAAATAAAATGAAATTGCATGAATTGAGGCAACTTCTACCTCGGCATCAACCCCACCTCCCTGACAGGACCTGTTTAATAAAGTTCTGGATGTTGCTGCAGACTGAAGTTCCCAGACGCTGGTTTCCCAGGTGCATTGTTGTGGGCGGTGCCTGGCTGACACTTAACACACAATAGAAATGTAGGAGTGCTGTGTGTATGGATTTAACTCACACACACACGGTTTACACTTCAGATTTTTTGTGTTTGTCCAACAACGTCGACTCCAACAGAGATGTTACAAGCTATCCATAAATGATGAGGTTAAAGGTCTCACACACACGCTACCGTCGTCCTGTCACCATGGCATCGGTCTGACACGTTATCGCTGGTCACCTGTCTGTCTCTCCGTCTGTCTGTCCATCAAACAAGATTACCCATGAGGCCCTGCAGCAAAGTCACAACTTCTTTAAGTGTTTGTCTTTGGCTTCACACTCGCATACGTGAATGGCTCACAGGTCGTGTGTCAGCTCGCGTGGTCACACCGCACATCAAACTGTGACGGCTTTTGTGACTTTACACACCGCGACAGAGGAGACTGTGTGTGTGTGTATGTGTCAGTGGAAGGTAAACACAGTCAGTTGCTCTGCTGCTGTGCGGACATTAAGCCTATTTTCCAGCCAGAGGTCAGTGTGAAAAGCGTATTGTTGTGTGAATCGTGGTGTTACGGAGCCACTGCAGACACCACCGCCACTTCTTAACCTTCAGGTCCGAACATTCAGCTGCACAATTGTGAGCAGAGAGCAGACACTTTCTGTTTCCAGAGAGTTATTCTGTGCAGTTTGCTGTGTGAAGCAGCTGCAGAACGCTGTGCGGAGAGTGAATGGCAGTCAGAGTGACAAAAGGCGAGCAGTGATGCTGTATAGAGCGTGTTTCCATACACGCAGTCAGACGGCGGGATGGATTGACTGCAGTTGTTTAACAGCACAACAGACTGACAGGCCGGCGGTGGCAGTCGAGCTCATGGGACAGCCGGACCGAGCTTGTCCGGGCCACCAGGGGCTGCCGCGACTCCTCCCAGATCAATTGTCTTGTCAATCCAATGTCAGTTTTCTGCTCTTGTACAGACGTGTTTGGGTTCACAGTGACAAAGTGAAATCAGTGAGAGGTGGCGGCGGTCGACTGGGTGGTACTGTCAGGTGTCATAAGGTCAAAACGACACACCATCAACACCCTGCAGCCAGTACGGATGGGGTTCAATATAAATTTATTGGATTCAAATCCAATATCAGATCCGCTTACAGAATCCAAATCCTTCTGAATCTCTTTTAAAAATCTTATCAGGTTTGCCTGTCGGCATTTACACCAAAAGGCTAAGAGAACAAGATGTGGCAATGGAGAAGCTGAAGGAGGAGTATAAATGTTATTTTTCTTGAAAAATGACCGGTCCGTATGATTTAGTGGCATCTAGTGATGAGCTTGCAGATTGCAAACACCTCGTCTCACTCTCCAATTCCAAGTGTATAGGAGAACCTGTGAGGGTCACGACACTAGTGACAAGTGGAAAAGGCCATATCTAGAGCCAGTGTTTGGTTTGTCCATTCTGGGCTACTGTAACATGGAGGTGCAACATGGCTGCCTCCATGGACGAGGACCTGCACCCTCTGTAGATATAAACAGCTCATTCTAAGGTAACAAAAACGCAACGATTCATTGATTGAATAAAAACATACTTGTGAATATTTTACTCTATTTCTACCATATTCTGCCAAGAAATTCCCCTTAGGATTACACACTGGATCTTTTAATGTGTATTTGATTATCAAACTAGCTGATGATTTTTTTTCTGTCCATGGACTAATCAATTGATTGACAAATGGTTTCAACTCTAATTGAGACTATTCTCTAATGAGATAACAACTTTTTTTCTCAAAATATTCTTACTTTATACTCAAAGTCAAATGTAACACATAATTGCCAAAGAAAAATGCAGAATGCAATTATAAACAGCAACAATATTGGTTTTGCTGATGGTTTTACCACCAGTGACTCTCCTAACACGAGTCCAACATGACCTGGTGACAAAAAATGGTTACTATTCAGAACACTGAACTGTGTGATATTATTGCTCTCTCCTAGTTTGTCTCTTTTAACAGAAGAGGCCGTTTAGTCTGAGGAGGACGCCTCTATAAAGTGCTTTATGGCCCTGTCTGTCTGTGTGTCTGTGTGTGTGTGTGTGTGTGTGTGTGCAGCTCTGTGTTACATATTAACTGGTGTATCCAAGAAGTCAGTGAGTGTTTCCATAGTGACATGATGAGAGAAACCTGTCTGCCTCTCTGTCTCGCTTTCAAATGTAGGTTGATGGCTTTATTAGTTTGTCAGGAAACAAACTTTACTGTGCAACAGCAGACATTCATACCTCACTGCTAGTTAATATACAGGAGGTCAAAACTTATCGGTTCTTCTGTATTTGAGTGATCTCCACAGAAAGAGGGGTGGGGGGCACTTTGATCTAGACTGAAATATCTCAATTATTTGATAGATTCACATGAAAGTTTGTGCATCAGAATCAGGTTTATTCGCATGTAGGTTAGCACATATGGGGAATTTGCCTTGGTCTTTAAGTGCATAACAATAAACATAGTAAGAAGAAAATATAAGAGAGATAAAAAACCAGGTACAGCATGTCAAGAAGCAAAAATAAAAGATACGTGGGAGAGACGTGACTCAAAAAGTTTGTGTCCAGGGTGTGAGAGGTTGGCTGGAATCTTTCTCACTCGCCTCAGGGTCCTGGAGGGAAGGCAGATTGCAGCCGATCACCTTTTCGGCAGAGCGAACGATACGCTGCAGTCTGCCCTTGTCCTTGGCAGAGGAAGCAGCATCCCAGATGGTGATGGAGGAGGTGAGGGTGGATGATGGCGGCGTAGAAGTGCATCATCATTGTCTTTGGCAGGCTGAGCTTCTTTTGCTGCCACAGGAAGTACATTGTCTGCTGGCCTTCATTTGGTGATGGAGCTGATGTTCAGCTCCCAGTTGAGGTGCTGGGTGATGATGGTGCCCAGGAAGTAAAAGGAATCTACACTGTCGACTAGGGAGTCGCACAGAGTGATGAAGTCCACAATCACATCCACTGTCTTCAGAGCATTGAGTCCAAGTCCCACTCAATGATGGTGTTGTTGTCCATGAACTTTGAAGTGGAGGGACTTGCTGACAGCATCACCTACAGACCTGTTGTCTCTGTAGGTGAACAGAGGATTAACCCTACCAATTTTAGTGATCCCTAAAATTGTCATAACTTTGGCAATCCCTTAATCATCAGATTGAATATTTGCATTATGGCCATATACCTGCAAGACTAATGAAATGCACATCAGCGTTAGCTGGTTTCATTTTTTATTCTAATTATCAAGTGCTAGCAGGCAAACATGCTAAACTAAAATGGTGACCATTATACCTGCCAAACATCAATATGCTAGCTTTGTCACTGTAGGCATGTTAACCTCCTGACATGAGCAAGTACCACCTTGTAGAGCTGCTACTGTAACTGTAGACTTGTTTCAGCTTGGGACCTTGCAGACCCAAATTAAGTTGTTTTGTTTGCTAGCACTTCTCTAGTAGTCTGACTCACTGGATGTAGACTGTCTGTGGGTATAAGCCTCCCATCGGCTGTCTATTTTAGGGGGTTCCACTATCTGCGTGTTACTGTTAAAATCCCTTTCAATACATCAAACAACAGCAACCTCCAAGCCACTGAAAATTGTAAGTTACCACCTCTGTTGCCAGTGCTATGAACGAACACAAGCTTGCAGCTGTTACCTTTTCCTTTGCAGAGACTTAACCGTTTTAATGTAGCATGAAACCTTTGTAGCAATCAAACAAGCTATGTGGAGAGTGAACCACAGCCTTACAGTAATATCAACAAACCAGCATGTAATATACAGTCAGGTAAATCAGGCAGCAAGTTGGCTGGACAGCAGGGGGGGAATGTTATGAAGATCATTGATATGAGCATTGTACCTGAGTTCATTTTTCAAGTAACTATATTTCACTTGCATATTCATTTTTTGGAAACTTATGACTTTTACTGGACCAAATTTTAAGGACAAATATTGTGCTAGTGACTTTATGTGAAGGTAGACCAGGAGTATCTATAGTTTGACTCAAGAAATTAAGTTCTGTACCTGTGCCTGACAGTGGATATGCTATATTATGGGTCTTTATGTGTCTGTGTGCTTTTGGTCGAACGTAAGTGAGTTTGAAAGCTGTTGCCCTGATTAACATTGTTCCTGCCGGAGCTGGCATTACCCAAATCACAGCAGAGGTAGTGAATAACATTTTATCATAACTGATTGTCAGATTCCAGTTGACAGGTACTTGTCAATAGACTATAAAATGTGAGAAAATAGTAAAGAAAAAAAGACTCACCGTAATTTCCAGGAGCCTGAGGTGACATTTTGCAACAGCTTGTTTTGAACAGTCAAGAGAATCTGATTAAACTGGATGTTTAATGCATTAAATTGATAACCTCTAACCTCGGATTGAGTCTGCACCAAAATATAGTCTGTTTTTGTCAACAGCATGCATCATCTCGGTCTTCAGTCCTCTATCAGAAACTCAACACTTCACCTTGACAACACTGGGATTGTTTACCATGGTAACATTTTAGCAGTGCCATAGCAACCTGCTGCTGGCCGAGGCTGAGAGATGATCTGATGGATACTTGATCTCTCGACATCTACCTGTCTTTCTGCCTTTTCACTTAGAAAAATATCAACAAATGCAATGAGATAAGCTCGTATGCGTATGTGTGTGTGAGAGCATCAATCATGATCAGGAGCAAAGAGGCCCGTTTTAGACATTCAGGATGACCAAAGGACTGGCTACCGTAGCTATTTTTCTTTAGTGACATAATGCATTTTATGGCTATTAACCTGCTGCTACAGGTAAATAGTATACTTCCTGTGAAAAGGAAATGTGTTGCCACACAGTTGGTCAGTAAGCCATGGGCAAACACTTCAGCTCAGTTTTTCATTGATACTTGCTTGTTTTTGAACATTAAAAGTATGACAAACTAGGTGTTGTATAGACGACTCTCACTAGAACATTTTAATATTGATGATGATTCTCAAGCAAGGAAATATAGACCGTAATTTCTACTAAGCAGCTACTGACTGTGTTGATAAACAGCCAAACTAAATTAGATAACTTCCTGTTGTTTGTAGAGCACCGTCATGCCAGCATCTTCCAGGGTCCTTGAGCACAGGATGCTGCAGCGATACCACACTTGAAAACCAGGGTAGAAGTTCAAGTCGGGGATTATGTATACCGTACTGTTTTGGGCTTAAAAAGGAATCACATTGGTTAGAATGGGGCCAGGCCTACATCTGTTTGAGAACACCAAAAAAATGGTTGGAGCTTCTGGTAATGGTGGGGGTCCAGTAGTGGTGGGGGTGCTGGATAACTCCTGACAGGAACTCCTGAGAACCTGGTCAGAGCTGTGGGGTGGAGTGATGGCAGGAGGTGCACTGTGTGTATGTGTGTGCGGGGTCATTAACAGGGCGAGGTCACGGCCTTTTGGGAGCAGATTATAGTAATGAGCTGGATAATGGAGCTGGTGTGTGTGTGTGTATTGATCTGTGCTGGTCTATGGGGATTTATAATGCGGTCTCTAAATCTGCCTAATGATGAGCTGTACAGGGGGTCAGAGTGTGTGTGTGTGTGTGTGTCTGTAGTTTGGAGTCAATGCCATGTAACCAAACACACACACGCACACACATGCACACACCAGTGTTGGTGATGTAACCAATATTCTGAATATTTATCATCAAACAGGCCTCCTCCAGCTGTCAGACAGTACACAGGTGTCTACTCTTCTAAGTACAATCTACATTTTATCCATCCTGACTTGTACTAGTTTTTGAATTTATGTGACAGATGCAAGCTGGTAGCTGATCCAAACTAAGGTCACAGATCTAAGGTCACATACAAGACAAGAAAATCATGAAAAATGCTCATCACATTGTCACAGAAGTCAAGGAAGCAAAACAACAGTCCAGTTTGAAGTTTTCAATGATATAGAACAAAAAAAGCAGCAAATCCTCACATTTGAGAAAATAGAACCAATGAAACATTTACAGTTACATGATTACTTACCAAAACAAACAAACAAAAAAGGGACAGTTAAATGGAAAATAAAAATAGTTCTTTGTGGCTAATCACATTAAAATGTGCTAAGTGACAAAATATGCAATAGTGTACGAGTCATGGACACTATTGTTGTCATCCTGTTGTTGAATACATGAGGACATTACATGAGTACATTTCCACAATACAGACACTCAAATACGGCCAGGGGCATATAGGATGCTGATGGGAAGTAGTAGGTTCCCATTTTTGACCTGATGATGGTGCTAAAGAAAGAGTTAAATGATCATTTAAGTCATCAGGATACATTTAATCAAGTCTTGGCAACATAATTTTTTATAAAAATCCATCTAGTATATGTTGAGGTGTGTGCAAGAGGAAAAGTCACAGGATCACCAAAGTCACCAAGATACATCCTCTGGCAAACATTAATGTCATTGCAAAATTCTGCTTTGTCACCCTCCCCTCCACACACACACACACACACACACACACACACACACACACACCTTTTCACTATCCATTGAGAGTAAATGCACTTTTCGTACACTCCTGTACAAAATAATTGTGTAGTGAAAATCTGATACTGTGTGTGGCAAGCACGGCTAAAAAACATTTTACTGTAGAATGTCAAGTTAAAATGTGAAAACTACAGATGACAGACTGTGTTTACTCAACTCAGTTGACAATGAACTTTAATATTTGTTGCTACTCAATCCATGTGTGTGTGTGTGTGTGTGTGTGTGTGCGTGCAGGTTTCAGCAGTCGTCCCAGGTATCTTAAGGTGTTCATCAACCCCAGCAGCCACAAGAAGGAGGCCGTTCACATCTACAGAGAACATGTGGCTCCACTCTTCAAGATGGCTGATGTCCGCACTGACATCACCGGTCAGTCCAAACACTTGTTTATCTATTGATCATCAACAGTTATTAGTGATTATTAATTTATACTGTAGACTGACAGTGGCTGGGGTCACTGCAGATTTTTGGATGGTATTTGAATTTATTTTATTTATTGTATTATTTATAATAATTTCTAATTGTGTTGTTGCAGAGAAGACAATTTCAAATCTGTGTGTGTGTGTGTGTGTGGGTGTGTGTGTGTGGGTGTGTGTGTGTATAGAGAGGAGGTCCAAAGGTCAGAGTTAATGGCAGTCTCTGGTCGCTAGGTAACCTGATACAGGGGGCGGAGCTTAGCCCATCTGTTGTGACAGGGAGACAACCAGCTCCTCTCCTCTCCTCTCCTCTCCTCTCCTCTCCTCTCCTCTCCTGTGATTCTTCTTCACTCCCCATCTCTACACTACTTGTCTCTCCTCTTATTTTCTGCCTCTCCTCTTTTCTCCTGATTTCCTCTCCTCCCCTTCTTTTCTCCTCCTCATATCTTCTCCTCTCTCAGCAGATGGTGTGATATCCGTTGTCCCACTTTTTTTTGGCATTCATCGAACACACACTCAAGTACATGTGACCACACACATGCATGAACACTCTATCTCTGTCCATCTCAATGTCCCTCCATCTGTTTCCCTCTCTTTTTCCTTCTCTCTCCTGCTCTTTGTCTGTCTGTCTGTCTCTCTCTCCAGTGACAGAGAGGAAGGGTCACGCTCTCTCAGTGATGAAGGAATGCAAGCTGGATGAATATGATGGGTTAGTTGTCTCTTATCTCTCGTCTCTCTGTCACATCACTTTCTGCCTCTTCTGTGATTTTAAACTGATTTCTTCTAGTTCTTCTAGTTCACTTTATTTGAATTGGGGTTGTATGAAGTACTTATCCATGGTCAGTGTTTCACTTACAAAGTATGGGTAAAGGAAGCTAAGCAGTGTACTGCTGTGGACAGGGTGGGCAGCTGATAAAAGGCCACTTAAAAGAAAATCTGTGTCATTTTAAATTTTTGTAGGGCTACAACTAATGATTATTTTCAAAGTCAATTAATCGGTTGATTATTTTCTAAATTAATCGATTAACAGTTGCTTGTTTTAAAATGTCAGAAAATGGTGAGAGATGTCAATCAGTAATCAAACCCTGAGGCGGCATCCTGAAATGTCTTTTTTACTCACAACCTAAATATATTGTCAGAGAGGAGTAAAGAAACCAGAAAATAGTCACATTTAAGGAATCAATTTAATAATCGATTAAAAGATTAATCATTTCAGCTCTAAATGTTTGCTTCACCTTGCCATCAGACAGCCTCTTCCAAGGGGAAACTGCCTTTATATAAGCAAAAAAAACAAACAAAAACAAACAAACAAAAAAGGCATCAATCAATCAGGGTCTTTAATATGTCACTCTGTCATAATTCCTGCCATTCAGTAACTGCATGATCGGTGAAAACTGGGGTGTGCTTTGGCAAAAGGTTTTTATAGGAATTTTTTTATGGTATAGAATTTGCGTCTCTATTGGGAAGATATAGTAAATTTAAAAAAACATTCAATCTCTGTATTATTGTATGTCTGTCACAAAATCCCATGGCACACCTGGACTTGCCTCACAGCACACCGGTGTGCATAGGCACGTCGTTTGGGAACCACTGATGTAGAAGATGTTAAAAAAAGAAGTTGTGTTCTTGTATATCAGAGTAGGGGTAGTTACTCCTAATATTGTAAGTCTGGTGAAGGAAAGTATAATGTCAGACAGTTAATTCATTCTAACATAATCCTGTTTGGTTTATATAGTTGTACAAGCAAGACAGAGGTCGGGTTTATGCCTTATTGTTTGTACTGTCAAACAGTATTTCAAGAGAAAAGACTTTTTAGGAGGATTAACTAATGAGTGTAATGTAACACCATCTTGTGACAAATCTGGAGTTTCTGTAACCCTTGTCAAATCCGAGTCCAATCTTATTAGATTGCCTGGGTCCAGTGCTTTGACTGAAGTCTAATGAGTGTAAATTTTAGTCTGTTATAAAGCAAACTGATAGAACTGATGGATAAAAATATGAAAATAATACATACTGTAAGCTCCCTTTAATTCTACAGTGGAAAATGAAGTCTTAACACATCAAGCTAAATAAAGGCCCAGTGTCTGATTGCCTTCCATCCAAGTGTAAGGTAATGTTTACATAAAAGTTGATGAGCTATTACCGTGACATCGTCCTTCCCTTCAGACTCAACTGAACCAGATAATTAAATAGCACTTTACTGTCAGTCTGACACTAAAACACACTGACCCAGAATGATTACACACGCACACACACACACAGACAAACACACACACACTGACAGGTGAGGTCACCAACTGTTAACTGAGCTAACCTCACTAATAAAAGTAAAAATGTTGTAGTACTGAAACAAATAATGCAATAACAACATTTGCTACAACTACAAGTAGAAAAGCACTGATCAAACACTCATAACTGACCGTGATGGTCTTTATGTGTGTGTGTGTGTGTGTGTGTGTGTGTGTGTGTGTGTGTGTGTGTGTGTGAGCGTGTGTGTATGTGTGTAAGCAGCTTTTGTGCTCAGCCCTCATAAAGCTTAATGTGCTTAGAGAAGATTAGCTTCGTTGCTAAGCTAGCTGCTCAGTGTGTGTGCGTGTGTGTGTGAGGCTGCTCTGGTGAGGATTTGGTTGAAACCTACATTTGCCAATTAGGTTGGCTGTCACCGTGGCGACCGGAGCATCAGGTAATCCCATCCACAGGAGGAGGGGGAGGGGCGGAGTCTGTTTACCTCACATTCACTGCAAAACTCTGAAGATGAGCGTTCTCACTTTTCAGTGAGCTCCCGAGAACATGGACAGGCCTGTCAAATCTCTAAATGTTAGCTACAGCCCTAACATTGATTCCTTTCATAATGAAACTCATTTTGTTCACATTTGCACCAATTACAAACATTTCAGTTTGTGTTATCATGTTTAAATCTTAGTTTTCTTTCACTGCTTACACAGTTTTTTTTTTAAAGCTTTTGATTTAAGACCTGAAACTGAAGCACTGGGCCTTTTATTGATTTTTTCTTTTAGTTGAATGAGTTGATTTCTGTCTGTTTCAAAGTAAATCAATCTACTGGACTGGAGTTTTAGTACTGATATTAAAACAATACTTTGTGAAGTGAAAACATGCTTTTCTACAAAGTTCGATTTTGTTTTCAAGTCAAGGTTTTCTCGTGTTAAATGTTGTCTTTTTGTCAAAATAATGTACTCTAAAATTGGCTGCATTTTTATTAAAATCAGGACTATGAATGTGATCAGACTTTTAGTGTCAGTGTTATGTACTTGAGAGTTTAAGATTTTCATGCTACAAACACATTTTGGCTGGTGTCAAAAATGATTTACGGTTTGATACCCAACCCTATTCACTGCTATTGTACTGTAAGTAAGGAAATCCTCAGCTATGGCCACACCCCCTACTGGATGACCATGTATCTGAGGATACCAGTGAGTGTTCACTGTCACTGTCAGACAAATCAACTTGTCTACCTGGCTGTCCACCTGTCCTCACAGTGCTTTGTCTCTCTACCTATCTTTCAGGGTGGTGTGTGTTGGTGGGGATGGTTCGGTAGCGGAGTTGTGTCATGCTATGGTCCTCAGAGCTCAGCTGGATGCTGACTCTCCAGAGAAACCAGTGAAACCAGTGCTACCACTTGGAATCATTCCTGCTGGTGAGATAGAGGACACACACACATATCGATCTACGACTCACACACTGTGGACCAACACTCTACAGAGACACTTTTATCCACATTACAATATATAGAAACTGCCAGACAAGGCCTTTTATTGTCTGCCCATCTTTACAGGTTCTACAGATGTGGTTTCCTGTTCTGTTCATGGAGTCAGGGATCCAGTCACTGCTGCCCTGCACATTGTCCTGGGTAGGTTCTACCTGTTCTAGATGTGTAGCTACAACATCCTCGGACCATAGTCACATTAGCTTCGGTGGGTTTATACCTGGTCTATATCCATAGGAGTGGGCTCTACTTGTTTTAGAGTTATAATTGCATTGTCATGGAGTGGTTCTACCTGTTCTAGATCTATATTATGATTGTCATGGGTGTGTTCCACATGTTCCAGATTTATAGTCAGATTGTCTCAGATATATTCTACCTGCTATTTACTTTTATCTATTTGGCAAGTTGGGTTTAACTTAATATGTGTTCTACTTGTTCCAAATGTATTGTTGGCTTATCCTGGATGTGTTCTACTTGTTGTAGATGTAAAGTCATACCCTGGGTACCTTCTACATGTTGTAGTTTTATAGTGTGTTCTAATTTAATTTATTTCAAGCAGCTCGTGGGAAGCCAATCAGGAGCTTGTGTTTTTGTTGAGCATTGGTGTGATTGGCTGTTGGTCAGTCAGACTGGCAGCAGGGACAAAGTTTGAGAACAAACAAACGTTCGGACAGACAGAGTGAAGCAGACGGTGTGACTGGAGTAGCAGACAGATGTCTAACAGCAGGATCAGTTTCACTCTAAATCACAGGTCTTCTCACTGTAGCCCCGCCTCCTTCACACATCTCCCCACCTCCTCCCAGGTAAACCTGCCAACCAATCAGCTGGCAGCAGGGATGGCTTCTGTGTTTGAATGATAGGTTGTGATGAGATGGTGGTTCATTAACACTAATTAACACTGGAGCTCTTTGTGTGTGTGTGTGTGTGTGTGTGTGTGAGACAGATGGGAGTATTCAGTGGTATAAATTAGACTAATTCCCGAACAATAGAAAACAGTTAAAGTTCCCAGGCAGGAAGCTGTTCCCACAGACACCAGGTAACTACAGGTGAGTTCAGATGTGTCTCTGGCAACCAGGGTGGACATACCTGAGCTGTCTGTTTCAATGTCCCAGAGTCTCCTGATTCAATAAACTGATGATTTTCTATGTGTTATGACTGTGTTTAACCCCTCCTCCATGTTTTACAGTGTGTTTCAGTTTAACCCAGAGTCAATTAAGTGCTAATGGAGCCTGAAGCATCAACTCTGTTGCTATGGTTACCTGCTGTTTAACAGAACTTGATCTCTAATTCAAAATGGCAGTGGAACTGTTGACCTTATCTTTGTTTAAGGCATCACAGAGTTGTAGCTACCATTAAGGACACTTGGATCATGTCCCCATGTCATAAACTTGAGAGTTTTAGCCAGTTGCTTTACACATGGTGGCATTTAATTGGGTGATTTTTCTGTATATTTAAACTACTAGTTTGACATTTGGGGGAATATGCTCATGCTTTCTTGCTAAAGCTTGGCTCAAATACAGGAGTTTAAAAATTCTAACCAATTTTGAAACTAGTTGTCGCACACATTAGGAAAAACTTCACAGATTCTCTTCTCTCTAACCTCAAACACACAAACTACAAGATTTGAAAATAACGGCACATCACACACTGCAGGATAGAGCTGGGCAGTGTATCAGTATTATATTGTGTTGTTATAAAGACAGTCAATATGTCATGGCAACAAAACAAGACATTTGAGGACATCACCTTTGAATTTGGTAAACACTGATCAACATTTTTCACCATTTCCAACTAACTGATTAAGAAAATCATCAACAGATTAATTGGTGAGGAAAATAATTATTAGTTGCAGTCATGAATAGCTTATAGACACCGGAGACGCAGGAAATGCTGAAATGTC
The DNA here is from genome assembly GCA_027495735.1 of Lutjanus campechanus. NCBI lineage: Eukaryota > Metazoa > Chordata > Actinopteri > Lutjaniformes > Lutjanidae > Lutjanus > Lutjanus campechanus. The sequence goes on along the minus strand of JAJHUR010077828.1, from coordinate 5,251 downwards.
TCTTTAACTCTGTTGGAACCATGAGAGGGCAAACTAAACACAAAGCCCATTAGACAGCGAAGCACATACAAAATAGAAGAACCTGGTATTTTCAATTATGTTTAGTTGACAAGCAAAATATTATTAATTATCTCATATATTACCTGCTGTTTGTTTGATCAAAATAAACATTGGTTGCACCTTTTTAAGAACTGCAGGTTTGATCTCACTGACACACCGACTGTGAGACTGTCCATCTTAGGATTAAAGCTGAGATGGTGTGCGCGCGCACACACACGCACACATGCAAAGACACACACACGCAGGCACGTACGTACGCGCACACACACACTAACAACATGCCATATGGTGAGGAAATCAGATTCTATCCAGAGAGACAGACAGGCAGTCAGTCAGACAGGCAAGTGGGGAGACAGTAGTTCAGTAGGTTACAGCAGGTATGTGGCCAGATGGCATGCTGCGTGTGTGTGACTGTATGTTTGGTCTTGATGGTGAAATCAGGTTGGAGTTGATTAGATTTTTATTCCAGTTACTTCTATGGCCTGTGCTGCGTTCAATGGCTGTGGGAAAACAAAGAGTGAACAGTTCTGGGTTCTGAACAACATAATGTCGATCAATCAGAAACCTTCAGAAACAGCACAAATGGCTGTGTTACATCAGCACAGCCATTTGCTAACTTTTTGACAATAAAATACAGTAACACTTTAGTTGAACGGGTGCGTATAAGACCATGTCATGACACCAGGCATGAATCTTAATGAATATTTATGACAGTTGGATGTCAGTTGGTCAATTATGTCATTTTTAATACAAAGTTGACATTGTTTGAGAAGTCTTTGTAATGGCAACTTGACATTTACCAAGACAGTAATGTCTTTATTATGACAACTTGACATTAACTACTAATGACAAGTTGACCGATGGTGGCCAGTTTGACAGGGAACACAGTATCAAGGCGGTTTACTTGCTGGGTTTGACTCCTGGCACACTGAGCTTGAGTCAGATAATTAGATGGCTTGTTCCATAGCTAACGGAGCTAATTAGCTCGTGCAACTACAGATAACAGCAGACAGCTGCTAACTGTCCATCAGGTAACTCTGTAAGCTAAATCACCTTAGTCCTGTACTCTGTCTTCAAACTGGCCTTGTAACATTTAATGATATCTTTATAACAAGCCCAAATTGTATCACCTTACTTGAAGTCCAGGAAATTATTCAGAACACTGTTACAAAAGAATTTGACAGTGTAATAACACTTAATGACATCTTGATGACAAATTCAAAATGTACCACTTTACCTCAGGTGAAGGAAAATATTTATGACGCCCAGCGTCAGCTTAACACATTACTTAAGTTTAATGTCATTTTGTATTAAACATTATGTAATTGACCAAATTACACTTAATGACAACAGTCATAAACATGAAGACGCCTTCATGTTCACGACAGGTGTCATGACACAGACAGTGTAGCGACAGTCATATGCACACCTTCAAATAAGTTTTACCTAAAATTCTTAGCAGGTCACCTCTCAGAATCTTTGGGGACACATATTGTGGCCTTCATTGGCTAACAGAATTTAAGTTTTAATAAAATTTAACAAGCCTCATGTTGTTTTTCTGCTCGCTTAAATTTTCCAACAGAAGAAAGTTAAATCATAGCCTTAGTCATTTAAAGGATAATTTCACCCAAAAGCTGCAATCACCTTCTTGCTTTGGAAAACATTAAGAGGAACAGATCTGTGTCATTTAGTCTTCACACACACTGAGAGGGACACATTTGTCCTAAATGGGAAATTTGCTGCTTCAAAGACTGGACTGTTACAGCCAGGGGCTGGTAAAACTGGACTGATATACCACCAGAGACTGGCCAAACTGGAGCAATAACAACTAGAGATTGGTCACTGATTCCACTGAAGTTTATAGATATTAACACACACACACACACACACACACACACACACATTCCTGACCTCTTTCTGTCGCCCATATCTGGAGTGCTGCTTCTCATGAATATTAATGAGCTCTTCACCATACGACCACTTGGCCCTCTTACAGGTTGTATGTGTGTTCGGGGGGGTCGTAAGTTTTTCTGATAAATATTCATAATTAAAAATAATCTTTCATAAATGTTTCATTTCCCGCTTCATTTCTCCCTCTGTCTGCAGGTCACCTGCAGCAGGTCGACATGTGCAGCTTTTCGTCTCTTGGTCAGTTGGTGCGTTTTGGTTTCTCCGCCATGTTTGGCTTCGGTGGGCGGAGCTTAGCACGGGCTGAGAAGAAAAGGTGGATGCCATCGTCACGGCGACGAGAGTACGCTTTGGTTAAGACACTGGCTAGGCTGAGGTAATGGACAAACACACATATACAGTACAACAACCTACACACACAATGTTTTTTCTTTTTTTCTTAAAGGTCCAGGGATATATGTCATGTTTTGTTCAGATTGTGAAGCCATTTAAATTTTAAAATCAAATTGACTTGAATTTAGTTTAAAATCAGTGCCCATGTGCCCAGAAGATAAATCCTACTAATTTTTAATTCAGTGGGTTTTCCCTGTAGTGCCACCAAAAGGTTGACACTGTGTCAGATATCATGTTCCCTGTTCCAGAGGAGGCAAAACTACACACATTCTTTATTCAAATTGAAACACAGGTACTTGTGTAAAAAGAAAGACTCTGGTAAAAGTAGAGGCATTGATTCAATTTGTTTACTCAAGTAAAAGTAAAGAATTACAAGCTCTGAAATGTACTAAAGTATACAAATAAAAAGTAGTCCCCTGAAAAACAGCTGTGATTGAACCTCGCCTTTTCTCCACAGTCAAGTCTCCCTCTCTTGTCTGTTTTGTCTTGTCATTTCTTTTACAATGTTTTTGTCTTGTTATGTCTGTTGTCATTTTAAGCCCTGTAGATACACCAAGGAATCATTTTTTCCATGTGTTACTGTCCCATCCATTTAGATTGAAATCAGTCTTGATGTTAAGAAGGTGGCATGCAGTGACACAAAATAAAAATTAATAATTTTCATTCCTAGAAAGTATAGATATTTGTGTTAAGATGTAGGTAGTAAAAGTTGTCAAAGTTGTCAAAAAATGATAATTCAAGTAAAGCACCAATATTTAAAAACTTTACCTAAGGACAGCAACAAAGTACAAATACTTTGTTACTTCCCTCCTCTACCATTTACTAATTAGCAAATATTAGCATGCTAACAGGCTAAACTAAGATGGTGAACATCATACCTCGTAAACATCAGCATGTTAGCGATGTCTCTGTGAGCATGTTAGCATGCTAATGTTAGCTCTAAGCACTGCTGTGCCTGAGTACAGCCTCACTGAGCTGCTTGCATGGCTGTAGCCTCACTTCTTTTTTGTCCTCTGTCTCCCTCAGACCAGAGGACTGTCAGCTGTCTTTTCTACCAGTGAAGAAGTCAAATAGGAACCTGTTTGAATATCGGTGAGAAACACACACATGCACACACACATTGACTGTGTTATATACAGACAATAAATCTTTAGGCATTAGCACAGTGTGAAAGAATGCAGTATGTCGTTGTTTCAAGGCTCATGGCTCTGTGTAGGTGGCGGCTGGTGATTGCTTACCTTGGTTGGGCTACAGGCGCACAGGGCTTCTGCTTACACACTAACAACGCTGTTGTCTAGCTTTGTGCACTAAGCTTTGACTCCAACTAAAGAAAACTGCTTCATTTACTCAACAATCGAATCAGACACTCATATTCTCTTGACTGTATTTGTAAAATCCTGCTTCTACATTTAATGTTTCTCTTTTTAAATATAGTAGTTTACTTCAATAAGTCGCTGTTATATAGAGATGTACTGATCAACCGGCCAGAGGCCAGAAGTGGGCGGTTTTCAACTTGATCAGCCATGACCGGCAGCCGACTGGTCAGCATGAGATATCCCGTACCTGTCAAATTCACTCATTTGCTCTGCAACAATTGCAACAAATTGAAATATTGATATCTCAATACTTGATAATCACTATAAATATTGAATTTGCACGTAATTATCGTGATAGTGTCATATTGGGAGACAAGTCTAACATCCCAGGCCTTCGTACACCCATTGTGTTAAATTTCGGCTGATTAGGACGAAGCTAGTGTGGAATTAGTGTGTGTTGGCTGGGACGTTGCCTTCTAGGAAAGAAAATACAAAATAGACTAAGTTTTGTGGTCATATTTGTGTGATTGATTTGAAGTAATATTAAAATGACTGAAAAGTAATTAAGCCTGCTGACTCTGAATTAACCTTTGTGGCTGGTTTTGGCTGTCTACATTCATTGTTCAGCTTATTTGTCATATACCATTAATGCATCTAACTGCTTCAAATCTGTATGATCGCTGTGAATCAATAACTGGTTTAATAAGTTGTCTGACTACTGTTTTACTGGCCAAGAAACTGATTTACTAAATACTTCAACAGTTTTTTTTCTGGTTTACAGTAGAGACATATTATGTTCGTGTTTATAATTGTCAATGTGTCATATTGAATCTCTTGAAAAATACGAGTGTCTGTCAAGTTTAAAACAAAATTTGATCTCCTCTCTGTCAGAGACCAGGAGCAGGACCAGGAACAGGACCCAGAGTCAGGTGAGACCAGTACACATCTGTCTTTAGATAAGATTAAAGGGCTAATTTTGATTGAAGTGGGGTACCATCAGGTAGTTGGCCATAGTCAGTGTGTAACCTATAGTAGATGGTGGCTGACACACCCCCAGTTTGAAGAACCATACAGGGGCAACAGCACAGAAGGTAAGCAGTGTACTGCTGTGGACAGGGTCAGCAGCAAACTTATTGTAGCCACTGAAAAAGGCCTACCTAAAGAAAATCTATATCAGTTTAATTGTACACGATATTTAGAATATTTTCATTGCTTTCCTATGGCATCAGGCAGTCTTTTCCATTGGGATCTTTTTTTAGATAATCTGCATATCATATTTGTTTCCTGTCTGAGAAGGCTTTCTGACAGAAAGGTTAAGTGTTTAAAATATTCAAAATATAGCATCAACTTAAACTGATATTGATTGTTTTAGGTGGAGCATTTCTGAAGTGGTTAAAATACGGTTTGCTGTTGACCCTATCCACAGCAGTGCATTGCTTAGCTTCCATGCTCTCTGCTTTTCCGTGCTGGAGGCATGTTGATTGCCACCTACTTTAGGTAATACACTGATTATGGATAAGTACCTCATACAACCCCACTTCAAATAATCCAAACTATCCCATTAAGAGTGTGGT
>JAJHUR010077826.1:0-12024 GCA_027495735.1 Lutjanus campechanus | reverse complement strand
AAATAATGTACTCATAGAACCTCAGTGATTTGTCTGTTGAATTATCCTAATACTAATAATAGAAGAGATTTCATACGCAGTGTGTGTGCATTCTGAAAAAATAGCTGAATGTTTGATTACAAACTCCAGAATGACTCCATATTTTTTACACACTGTATTCAGACCTTCAGTCAAAATGACTCAACATAAAATATAATTATTGGATCCTCACCTTCAAAATGGACCAAAATGTATTAATTATTTTTTAAATTACTTAAACTTAGTTTAAATAGTTTTTTCATCTCTGAGCAGCAGAATCCACACGTGATTTTTATACTGTGATATTTGCACTTTTTTATTTTTCTAAAGTGAAAATTTATGTCATTCAAATTATTGTGTATATTTGAGTTTTTGCCCGTGTATATAGAGAATTAATAAACTAATGGCTGCGTGTTTGTCTAAATGTGAGTGTGCACCAGTGCAAAGTAAGCACATTCGGGGCCTGCTGTTTTCCTGCTCCGTCGTCCCCTCCTTCTTATCTCTGCCTGTGTGTTTCCTCCCTGGAGGTTTTAGATTAGTTGTTCTCTTCACAAACATGCTGCTTGTTTTCCATCAGAATCCTCAACATGTCTGCTACTGCTATATGTGTGCCTACAGTTTGTTTTTACTTTTTCCTCCAAGATCATGGTACTCAGTGCTGTCTTGGAAGAAGACGACTTAACAAGCAACAAGAAAAGCTGTGAACAACAGCCTGTTTTTTTTTTTTACAAGAACTTTCTTACATGACTTTTATCTACACACTCAACCAGTACATACATGGCAGGTCAAAGTGTGATAAAGAAGGCCTCAAACCAGACCCAGGGGTGTATTGTTCAACATAAGGAAGAGCACAGGGCCTCTCCTCTACGAATATGACCAGAAAAGCAATTGTATATTAATAAAAGCATTACGTGGTACTGTGCTTCAGTTTTTATTCAGTCTTCATCGCTGATTTTAATCAGTGCTCACTCCTGTGGTGTTTCCATGTCTGCAGGTGGCACTCTTTTCTGTGCCTGTCTAGCGGTAGCAGTTAAAGGTCAGTTTCTCTGTTCCAAAATAAGGTTCATTTGCTGTTTGTTCATAGTATAAGGATTGTTTAAATTAGTAATCCAAAACAGATGTAGACCAAAAAGAATGTGCATGCATTAATGTATCACAGTGGCAAACAAGCTAAAATAAAAGAGCAGCGCAGTAAAAATGTTATTTTGTATAGAAATATATATTGTTCATAAATGTAATATTTCAGTTTGGCTTGATTCTCTATCTTTCTTCAAAGACCCTGCTTCATTATCTCCCTTTTATTGCCATGGTACATATTGACCAAGGGTGGGAAACTGGGACTACCTCCCAGTACATCCCATCCTTCTGCGTTGACCCATGCCGGCACATTATTGTGTCTGAGTTGTGCTCAACAAAAGCCCAGTTTGTCACTTGTGCGTGCGCGCATGTGTGTGTGTGTGTGTGTGTAAATCTGTTCCACCAGCTCTTATACCGCACTAACATGATAATGGCAAAGGGCCAATCCCCTTTGCCCCGTGCTCCCTAGCAGGGCTGCTCTAATTACATGTCTGTTCTTCACACACTGGCTGCGTCAGGTTTAATAGCATCTCATTGGACTGTTTATGTATATAATAAGTAAGTAAGTAAAATTCTATTTATATAGCACCTTTCAAAACCTAGGTTACATAGTGCTTAACAAAAGGATAAAAACAAAAAATGAGTATAATACAAACAATAAAAACAAAAGCAAAGAGAAAAAATGCAGATCAAAGTACTGTACAAGATTCAAGCAACAGAAACACTTACAGACAGGTGACTTAAAACACCCAAGAGAATTTACTGATCTGACTCCCAGTAGAAGTATGTTCCACAGCCTGGGACCCCGAACAGTTGAGGCACAGTCCCCCTGTGTTTTCAGTCTTGAACAAAGAACAACTTGCAGGCCTTGTACAGAGGACCTGATGGGCTGAGCAGAGGCATACAGCATTATTAGTTCAATGATATACTCTGGAGCAAGATTATTCAAAGCCTCATAGGTGAGGAAGAGAATCTTGAAATGAATCCTGAATTGAATTGGAAGGCAGTGAAATGGGTGATGTTAAATCAATGAGTCCTTGGTGAGTAGTCTTGCTGCAGAGTTTTGGACTAACTGTCACCGATTAATGGCATCATGGCTCAGACAGAAATGAGCCATGATGCTCAGTCATGGCTCAGACAGAAATAAAGAGCATTAATGTAGTCTAAACAAGAGGATGCACAACCTTTTCCAACTGCAGGAAGGATAACAAAAGGCATATTTTAGCAATAATCTTAAGGTGAAAATAGCAGGCTGCAAACAAATCTAAAGGAACTAAAATGGCAACATCTCCACAGTCTAGGTGTGTTAGAATGTCATTTGTGACCCCTAGCAAAGCTGTCTCTGTGCTGTTTTTCTGGTTAAAGCCTGTTTTGGTATTTATCAAAGATATCATTTCCTTCAACCACCTCCAGAAATTGCTTAAAAGCCATAATAGAGAGAAATTGAAGATGGAAATGGCAAATCAGCTAATAACAATATGAATGCACAATAAAAATGACTTTCAGTGTGCTTATAGTGAACTTATACTATAAATTTTAATATATGATGAAAATGTTTTTACGGTGCTATAATATTTCAAGATTCTTATTGTGCCAAGGTTTTCTTCAACTGTTATAATCCATTTCATACATATTTTAACCTTAATCCCACTGACTGGGGTAACAACAGATCCCAGAGGTTTCATGTTCTCTGTCAAAAAGTATATTTTTTTCATTTCACACCACTTAAAATATGTTTTTTTTTTCCCTCAGATGACATCAAAAACTTAACTAATAGTCTAATGTTTTTGGTGAGAAATACATTTACATTTTACTATGGTGGCTGTTTATTATAGAAGTTTATTCTTGGGGTCCCCAGTCTGTAGTTCTTGTATGTTAAATATTCTTGGAGGATGAGGGTTTCGGCAGCCATATCGAAAGGCAGGGCTGGGAGAGTAACTGTATTCGGATACAGTTACTGATTAGCAATTTTAAAAACCTAATCCAGGTATCACTATATTAAAGTAATGTAACTTGATCACTGTTACTTTTGGATTTCCTCAATAACAAATATATTGGAATTGTTTAGTGTCATTTAATCTTTTATGTTCATTTTTGGTTCATGAATTGTTCGTCCAGATATCCCTTCTTTTTTTTACGCACAAATACATTTAGATTAATGACAGTAATTATGGACATTTAAATGTACTTTTAAATGTTCATTTAAATGTTAAGTATGCTATTCATACTTCACACCAAAAATTAAAGAAAACTGCCATAAGTAATAGTAAATAGTAGTAGTATTGACAGGTTAGCTAGCTATAGCCTAACTGGATTTGTATGTCGCTAACATTAGCAGCTGGTCTGTGTAGGTAAAATTAGCAGTAATAAATTGTCCATGTTAAAATGTATTTTAAATACTGCCAAAAGAATGTAACTGTAATCTTGTTTTTGTTTTTTTCTGTAACTGTAATGAAATGGCTACCTTTTGTATCCTAATTACATAATCCCATTACATGTAATTCATTACTTCCCAAGTAATGAAAACAAAACGCAACCGAACCTTAATTAGTGTCACTGGTAACACCTGTGTTTACTGTTATTTCATGTCAAAATGGCTGCTGTGAAAAAGTTTAAGTTACGATGGAAATCGATTATACAATCAATCAATTACAATTACAGTGGCTGAAGAAATGTTCAGCTCAGAAAATATTAACACATGTAAGCGTACTTTAGTCATACGACGCTCCTATCCAACAGCAGCAGTGTGCATGTAGCGGAGTCACGTGAGTAGCAGCAGCTCTGATTGCTGCCTGTTGTTTACGGTGCTGCTGCTGCTGCTGATGCGTCTGTGAAGGGAGACCGTGTTGGCTGGCTGTCAAAACCACCGGGGAGGAGGCCAACCAGCACAGGTAAGACTGGAAAACGTCCCGAGGAATCGTTTTAGTTGGAGCGATACCGTCTCCACGCATTCTGCGAAGATGTATCAAACTGAGCCTGAATTTAGACTCATTAACGGTAAAAGGGGAAGTCATGTCTGAATGGAGAGGGGGGCAAGCTAACCGCAGATAGGGGATGCACTGCCGGTTAGGAGCTGCACATTCAAAATGAAAGCCGATATAAGCAATTAATGATTTCTAATTGTGTGTTTTCGTGACAGTAAGCCGAGTCATTTCGTTTAAGGCGAGGTGGACACAAACATTAATCATTTTGGTTGCTCCAGAAGGATTCAAAGACGTAATTTGCTGCTCCGCTCAAAGAATAAGCTAACGTAACGTTAAACTAGTTCAAGTAACGTTAGTGTATGCTAAATAGTAGTACTCTGACATTGTTAAAATTGGAAAAAATACGTCTAAGTTATTATTATTAACAACTCAATAAACACGTTATTGGAATTATATATGGCTATTTAAGAAAAAAAATACATATTTTTTGTCATGACAGCTAACGTTATCCGTGGATTCCTTTGTTTAATCTCCGTTTGCCTCTTGGACCGTCAAGCCCATATGTGACATATATGTGAGTTCGGTCTGTACAAATAAACTTGACTCGACATATTCTGTGAATTTGGTGTATGAGAGAAAAAAGTTAAATTTCTGAGTAATAATTGTGGCTTTATTTTGAAAGTCATTGGCGGAAGTCGGGTTCAGTAAGTGCTATTTGATACTGGCTATTGTAAAAAAAAAAAAAACGCTGGCCCGGGATGCTTTGTGACGTTAAAGGATATTTTTTATGGTCATGTTTATTATTATCTGGCAGACACGAGTGTCCCTAGATATATCAAATATCATGCCAGTAAACAGACTGGTCCCCACTGACCAAGACTTAAAACTGAAATTAGCTGATCTAAACCTGTTTTTACTGTTTGGTTTTCAGAGCCATGGCAGAGCAGCAGAGATTACCCACTCCCTGAATACTGTAGTATTAATCCACCTGTAGTACAGGTTGGACTAAGCCTCTGCTAATTTTGCTAATTTTTTGATCAGTGAAATGTGTTGTAACATTCAAGTATCTTAAAATGTAAACTTTCTCACAGATTATTTTTACAATTTGAAACACTTTGAAAAAATGTGTCACAAGCAGTTGTAATTTTACTAAATTATGGCCTACATTTTGTGTTTGAAAACAGAATGCTAAGGTTTTGTAATAGATTTTAGTCAATATTGTCATCAAACAAAAGAAAACAATCAAGGCCACAAGATAACATGGTTGGGGAGGGGGGTTGTGTCTCTGACACAGATCTGAAAAAAAAGAGAAGAAAAGTGAAGGCGTTTTCATCACCAGGAGTGTTCTTTGTCATGTTCACCTGGCTGTAGCTCACCCCATGCTGGGCCTGCCTCTGGTTACACAGTCAGTTGAAAACAACTCTAAAAATGGCAGGCACAGAAGATAGTGATCAGGTTTTCTCAGACACAAGTGTACATGCTCTCACACACAAACACTGGTTGAGACAGTTAAAGCTAGGGCTTCTCCAGTAATTGATTAATTGTTTGATCTATCAATTGGAAGAAAATAGTGAGAAATGCCTGCCTGTTACAATTTTTAAAAGCCAAAAGTCACGTAATCCGGTGGCTTGTTTTGTCCGACCAGCGGTCCAAAACCCATAGATGTTCAGTTAACAATGATAAAAGAAAATAGCCACAAGCCCTCACATTAGATAATCTGGAACCAGAGGAAATTTGGCATCAAAATAGCTGCTAATTTAAGCTACAACTACAAGGAACTTTAACATAAAAAATAAAAAGATTTAAGTTAAATCTCCTCCTGCTTGTTTTTAACCAGCTAAAATACGATTCACTGTAACCTTGCCTGGGAAAATGTAAACACAAGCTTGTTTCATCTGATTTCAAGGAGAATCTGACTCGGTGGCTGGCATTAAGAACAACTACATAAAAATAGCCAATCTTCATACTGATTGTTTGCTTGCTTATGTAGATCGTATGAAAGCATCAGTAATAAACTGAGATGGCTTCATAACTGCTTAAAAACTCCTTGTGGTAGCTTAATTTCCTCAACCATTTTACCTTGCCATCAGACAGCCTTTTCTGACGGTAAATTGCCAATTTATCAGCCAAATATTGGTCTTAGAAAACAATCAGACTCAGTCACTCGACCTTGCAGAACATGGGAGCTGTGAGTCTACGGCTGCCTTGATGGGTCAGTTTGTCCATATCGTTGTGTAACTTTGGTGCTGTAGGATTAGTTTGGATTCACTGAAGTCACACAATAACACAAACAAACTAACCAATCAAGGCAATGATATACCAGTAACTCACAAGTTTTGCAAGGTAAAAAATTATGTTTTTGCCATAGGAGTCGAGTTGCTTTGGACAGAGGTGTACAGCTAGTTAAAACAATTAGCGGTTTATGTAGATAAAATATATTTTGCTGCTGACCCTGTCCACATCAGGACGTCACTATTTACTGTATGTCATACACTGACTATGGATAAGTACTCCCCACTTCAAATAATCCAACTAGCCCCTTAATAATATATCAAAGTAACACATCAAATGTTGAACGTCAACTTTGCCTTCAGTGTATTTCTAGATGAAGTATCACAAGGTTTACTGTACTGTTCGTCACACCTATGTCAGTCTGTCTTCTTCAGGATTGCTAGCTGAGCTGCATAATGCTTGACGCAAGTTCACACGCACATATAAAGACCGACACCGCCAACACCTTTAGCTCCTAGTTTGAATGAAGCATGAACTGTGTTTTGACTTTGGATTCAGGCAAACAGCATGTAGGAGGACACTGCTGTCTTTTGATTTGTATGCAGGAAAGTGTCTGTTGTTGAGCAATGAGATCCAAGTAAACAGCAGTGTGGTTGTCTTAGTCATTGATTGTTCCGTTATCATCAGAAAAACAGGTGGTGTGGCGGTGAGTTTGGACATGTGGAACAGATGCCTAATGATTAATTGAAGCATGCACTTCACATGCACACAGCACACAAGCTCCAGCCCGCTGTGATAACTGAGCCTTCAGTCTGATATATAGTTATGCTATTGACTTGTAAATTGTACATTCCACGTCTACATTACAGACAGCACTATCTCTGCTATTCTAACCGGCTCATTCTCTCAAAGCCCTGCTTGGGCTTGACGCACTACTGTTAATTTAAAAGAATGAGGACTTTTGTTAAAAGTACAGCAAAGAAAGTACAGTAAATTCCGCTCATAGTACCTCGCCTACATACTTTTACTTAAGTGATGGTTTGAATGCAGGACTTTTACATGTAGTGGATCATTTTCACTGTGTTGTATTACTACTTATACTTAAGTAAAGGATCTGAGTACTTCTTCATCACTTCATCCCTTATAATAATATAAGTTAAGTTTATGTGATTACGGCAAACATGAAATCTTAGGGGAGGATAACATTTGTCTGATAGAAGGATAAATCTGCTAAGGCAACCAGTTTACCAAGTTCGTGATGATGTTTAAATTTCTTTGGCATTCTGTGTCAGCTGTGAGATGCTGACCTTAAAATATGTTTGTCACGTCATCATTATTATTTTGGTTTCAGCTAGCCAAAGCTGCCATACTGCGTTTCTGTGTTTGAGGTGATTTCTTTTCAGTCATTTAAGTTCTGTCAGTTAATCTCCTTTAAAGAAAAGTTTCCAACTCAGGGTGTTATGCTATGTTTCTCATCCTCCCTACCTTCCCTCTGTTCCCACTATAACAGGCTTTCCTGTTATCTGTTGTTCATCCCAAACCTCTCTCCTGTTTCCCCGCTTAATCTGTCTGTCATGACCTTTCTATTTACCAGGGTTTAATACGTTAGAGATTAAATACCAGCCTCTCCTCTGAAAATGACTCAGTATATCTGAATCCGTTGCACAGGTTGTTCCAGAGGTTTCCAGAAAAGGGACAGCCACAGCCGGTCCTTGGTTCCCGCTGGTTCGGCCCTGAGACGACGGCGCCATGGCTGACAATGAAGACTCCAAGAAGATGAACGGCAGTGCTGGACACTCCCCTCATCTTCTGGAGCCTCCAAAAGAGAGCATGCAGCTCAAGAAGGAGATCTCGCTGCTCAACGGAGTCAGCCTGATCGTAGGAAACATGATCGGCTCTGGCATCTTCGTCTCCCCCAAGGGTGTCCTGATCTACAGCGTCTCTTACGGTCTGTCGCTAGTTATCTGGGTCATTGGGGGCCTGTTCTCTGTGGTGGGGGCCCTCTGCTACGCTGAGCTGGGCACCACCATCACCAAATCAGGGGCATCTTATGCATATATCCTAGAGTCATTCGGTGGCTTCATTGCATTCATCCGTCTGTGGACTTCTTTGCTGATTATTGAGCCCACCAGCCAGGCGGTCATCGCGATCACATTTGCAAACTACCTGGTGCAGCCGCTCTTTCCAACATGTGAACCACCGTATGTAGCAGCCAGACTCATCGCTGCAGCGTGTATATGTAAGCGCCTCTGATTTATTCTTTGTCCCACTGTAGCTGTTCCTACAGGAGTAACACACAATACCAATAAAATCTACGTCACTCTCCTCTCTCCTCAGGCTTACTGACATTCATCAACTCCGCCTACGTGAAGTGGGGCACCCGCGTGCAGGACATTTTCACCTATGCCAAGGTGGCAGCCCTCATCGTCATCATCGTCACTGGCATCGTCAAGCTGTGCCAGGGTGAGTGTTGTCACCATAGTGCTCACCTTTTACTTTAGCAGGATAACCTGTTTCAGCCACTTAAAAGGTCCACACAAAAGACTTTAGAGTTAGGATTTAGAACTTAGAATGAGAATTTAACACTAAAATTTAGAATTATAATTTATTTTGGTCTGCAAATAGACATGACTTCATACATAATTATACAAATTCATATACAACTTACATAAATACATAGCCGCTTACAAAAAGTAGCAAATACTTAAATACAACAGCTGAGAACACACAACAAGTCAGTGTAAGTGTACGCTATATTTAGAATATTTTCACCAATTTACCTTGTCATGAGACAGCCTTTTCCAACTAGATAGTTCTGAAGGGATAGATTATTTGAAATGCGCTTGTACAGTATGAGGTACTTATCATAAGTCAGTGTATTACCTAAAGTAGATACCGATCGCCACACCCCCAGGTTGGAGAAGCAGAGAGGAGCAGCAGTATGGAGGCGAAGCGATATTGCTGTGGACAGGGTCAGCTGCAAAGTGTATTTTAGCCATTAAAAAAAAGGTCCACCAAAAAGAATTTGGATTTGGAATTTAGGATTAGAATTTAAACATCAGACCATCAGATAGCCTTTTTTGACAGGATAGTTTGGAAGGGATAGTTCGAATTATTTGAATTATGCTTGTATGAGGTTTTTATCAGTAAGTCAGTGTATTACCTACAGTGGATGCCGGTCAACAAGCTGCTTTTGAGAAGCATAGAGCAGTATCAGCAGTACCAGCTTAATGTTTGTTTGTTTTGTTTTTTCACTTGCCTGGTTTGGCTGTTGGGTCAGCCCAAAGTCATCTTTTACTTGCTCCTTGAGAAACTGCCTTGATCAGTTAGTTTTATTGTGTGAATTTGACGTTTTAGCACATTAGTTCAGATCCAAACTAATGTTATTTACTCTGGATGGAGGCAGCAATCAGCAGCTCCCATGTTCTTAGAGATAAAAATTAGTTTTGGTCAAGAGACTGGAGCAGTATGACTGCTTCAGTTCCCTGTTGTTGAGCTGGCTCAGACTCAAAGAGGCAGATAAAGTGGGAGATAAGAGGTTTTGTTGTACCCATTTGGTGGGACAACTGACTGCTGAATGCTTCGCAGAATTAATTGTGTGATTTTTCATAATAAATGTCTGAGTGGAAGCACGCCCAGTTCAAATCCAATATCAGAAAGAACAAAGGAATAACACTTACCAGACTTATTATTCAGCCCCCATGATCATAGGCAAACCCAATATGAGCCTGTTTTTGTGGAATAATTGCAGTAAATTTTTGGATATGCTATAATGGCTGAAAACCAGTAGCTCTACACAGAAGACTGATTTTGTAGAAAGTTTGAAATCTAAACAACCATCAACGGTGAAATGACGAAGACTGATCAACAACAGATATAACTGCCCACATATTTTTTTAACTGGATGCAACACAATTTCACTGATTGTTCCTTTAATTGTTTTCTCCCTGTCTTAGGTTACACAACCAACTTCGAATCATCCTTTCAGGGATCATCTACAGATCCTGGGGACATTGCGCTGGCGCTCTACTCTGCCCTCTTCTCCTATTCCGGCTGGGACACTCTCAACTTTGTTACTGAGGAGATCAAAAACCCTGAAAGGTAACTTTTCCCTCCGTGTTTCCTTTTCAGTAGGAAGTACGAGCAGAGTCAAGTCTGATAATGATTCAGTGTCCTGTTGTTCCAGGAACCTGCCTCTTGCCATCGCCATCTCTATGCCCATTGTCACCATCATCTATATCCTCACCAATGTGGCCTACTATGCTGTTCTGGATGTTAGTGCTATACTGGCCAGTGATGCAGTGGCAGTGGTGAGTAAGCTAACTGTAAACCACAAAAAAAGATGCACGTGTATGAGCTGAAAATGCAGTTGCAGTAAACCAGTTTGTGTCTCCACTTCAGACATTTGCAGATCACACTCTTGGTGTGATGAGCTGGACCATCCCCATCGCTGTGGCTCTGTCCTGCTACGGAGGCCTCAACGCTTCCATTATAGCTGCATCCAGGTAGTACACACACACACACACACACACACACACACACACACACACACACAGAGCACTGAAGAAATCTGCAGAGGATATTTTGTAATCATCATTTACTCTGTTATCTGTCTTGTTATCTGTCTCAACTCATGTTGTTGTGTCAGGTTGTTCTTTGTGGGCTCTCGTGAGGGTCACCTTCCAGACGCGCTGTCCATGATCCACATACAGAGATTCACACCCATCCCTGCTCTGATCTTCAATGTACGAAACCGGATCACATGTGAATATAGTGGAGGAAGTACATGAAACTTAACTGGTAGTTTCAGTAACTGTAAAGTGGAGCTTTGTCATTTACTGGTCTCTTTTACTGTATGAGCTGATTTGAAGTTGGAAACTCTAAACCATTTTTGGTACGTTTTACTGTATGCGAGACTTACAACTTACAGTCTTGAGAGGCGAAAAAAAAAAATCTGTTGATCCATCTTGTTGGTCTGATCTAAAAAATTTTCTGCTCTGTTTTTATGACATGAGGACAAGTGAAAAAAGATTGTGCTGGGATAATCTTTCTAAGTTCCTTTTTTTTCTTATCTGTGAGTAAGTAAGAGTAAGTAATGTGTGTGTGTGTGTCAGGATCATTTTTGTGTTTAGGTGTTTCTTCCATATTAGTTTTAATTTCTCCATGCACTCTAAACTCAAGGTACTATATTTTATGTTATTAAAATACAGAATGTAAAATTATTGTCACGTCTTTTGGCTAGAAATATATTTTATGTATTTAGAACCTAGAGCAGTGGTGCACTTCAGCCTCTTGTTGCCTGAAATGAGTATTACAACATAAACAACAACCGAAAAATTAAAACTTGGATTATTCTGGGAATAGCTTTTTAACTTCTTCTTATGTCATAAATACAAGGGGGAAAAATATTAGATTATAACGTATTAAAAAAATGGATCACCAGAATTTTTTTTCTCACTCATTCTCAGGGTTCCTGTATAGCTTCCATTGTGAAATTTACAAAAAAAAAATAATTCAAGTGGTGAAAATAATGGAATTGTGTATATTGCAGTGAATGCTGTCACATTCATTAACATCTAAACATTCTCTGTTTTTTTCATTCATCCGATATCCAGTGTGTCATGTCCCTGATCTACCTGACAGTGGAGGATGTCTTTCAACTCATCAACTACTACAGCTTTAGCTATTGGTTCTTCATGGGTCTGTCCATCGCTGGGCAGATCTACCTCCGCTGGAAAGAGCCTGACAGACCCAGACCTCTCAAGGTGAGACC